>RJWH01006490.1:0-53925 GCA_004363575.1 Solenodon paradoxus
TCACTCACTCACTCATTCATTCATTCGCTTACTCATTCACTCTGCTTTCTGAGCATTGCTGGTTACTTGCTCAGTATTGAGCATCTCATACTTTCCTGTGTCGGCCCTAGAGTCACTCATGTTTCCAAGGAGTCCCTTAGTAGAGAAAAGGTTAGAGGCCGCCTTGATCAGCCCTTGTCTTCAGGGATCACCATCCGAGTCTGCATCACAGAACCACACCCTTCCCCGCAGGTGGAAACAAGATCTGGTCTGCCCTCAGCAGCAGCCATTCCCCAGGCTGCTCCCGCGGAGGGGGAGGCCGAGTCACAGGGAAGCAGTGATGAGCTGACCCCGGGCCAAGGCCGGCCACGAGGCGCACTCCGTGTCCCCACCCTGGACCTCTGAGTCCTTCGCGGAGTGCGACCGCGGCTGGTAGAGTCAGTTTGGGGCCTGGTTTGACGCAGCTCTCCGTGAGCAGTGCTGGCACAAGGCTCAGCTGCAGAGCAGAGACGCGCAGCACTGACATCGTCTGTCGTCCAAGCGGAGTTGCCAAGTGCAGAGGCAGCAGCAGGTGCAGGAGAATGGTCAGCGCCCCGAGGAAGCTGGTGGATTTAAATAAAGCGGGTGGAATGAGGAGACCTGGCTCTGGTGTCAGTTCTTCCTCTAGAAGCTGCACCTCCTCGACCGAATCACATCGCCCCCCTGAGCGGCACAGCCTCTGCAGACAGCGCCATCCGGCTGAGGGCTGGGTCCCTTCGGGTTCTGGCAGACCCCGTCCGGCAGTCTTGTGGCCGGGTGTCCGGAGATGCGGTTGTGTGGCCGGCTCAGGCTGGTGCTGCCCGCTCACGTGGGCAGTGGGCGCTTGTGTCTGGAGCAGGGTCAGTCCCATCCAAGCACTGGGTGGTCACGTACTGGGAGAGGGACCAACAGATCTGCGGCCACAGTGATTGTGACCACGCGTGGCCCCGAAAACCCGCTGTGAGTGAGAGCTGCTCGGCATTTCCTAAAATCAGCCCAAGCTGCGAGTGACTAAACTGCTTTGTAATTTTAGTCATTGTCACATAACCATTTTTACAATTTTATGTGTTAATGTCCGTGTACCTCATGGCACTGCCAGCCACGCTGAGTGTCTGACTTCCTCCGAAACGGCCCTCAGGGCAGAGGGCGCAGGCGGGTGGGCACAGGTGGGTTTTGCTTGGGCCTGTTGCTGGTCCACACAGTCTTTTTTAAAGAGTTGTCAACAGTTTACAAATTGGGAGATTTTTGCATTAAAAAACAACCTGGCTTTCTGGCTCCTCTGGAATCAGAAGTTCTCAGGCACAGCTGAGCCCACATTCCCACATGGCAACAAGAGATGCCTAGAGCCTCTGGGACATGGGCAGCGTCCCCAGGTCTCCAAGGAGCTCCCTGATGGCCAGTGCAGACAGGACCCCTCCGGCTCTGGACACTGCCGTCTGGCGTCCCTGTCGGAGCCTGGCCGGGACTCGCCCTCCCACTCGGTTCCTGCGCTGGCTAGGTCACAGCTGAGCTTGCTGTCTGACGGCGGGTGCACCTGGCAAAACGCTGAACGTCATGGCTAAGATGCTACTACCAAGTCGGAAGCTGCTTCCCACAGCTCTGTTTGCAGGTTGACCCGAACACCCAGCTAGCCAGCCCATAAAACTGCAGAAATAGAAAACGCTTCCTCTCCCTGCATGGTGGGTGGAAGCATTTAAGAAAGCAAAACTTTATAAAAACCCACAAATTCTAACCCTGGACTCTTAAGTATGAATGGGGACAAAAATCAGTAGCAAATAAAGGGGCCAAAGCAAAGGCATTAATTATTCTGAGTAATCGGGACAAATATTCCCTAAGAAGCTCATTGACTCCCAGTTATCAAATTAAAGAAAAAATTCTGGTTTATCGTCTTGTAAGAGTCCTGTAATAGAGACACCATCTCTATTACCTGAGTACATTCTGAGATCAGAAATAGTTTTAACAGATGGAAAAGTAGCTCCCAAATTCGATCTGTTTTTAAAGTCAGGTTTACTTAGTGATAATTTGAGAAGAGTTCACCCTTTTCAAGTGCCCAGGCTCCATGAATTTGGACAAATGTAAACAGTCAACTCATCACAGCGCAGTTCATATGGTGAACCCCCCACCACCACCCCGCAAGTTCCCGCGGCTGTTTTGCCATCAGCCTGACCCTCTCTGAGTCCCCCAGCAAACACCCATCTTCTTTCTCTCGCCCTGGACCTGCCGTTTCCACAGGACACAGCTTCTTGTCTTTGGCTTCTTTCCCACAATGCGATGATTGTGAGAAGCAGTGTTGCTCTACTTTGTCATATGGACGCACTATTCCTTGTTTACTCAGCTACTGGCTGATGGGAACTTGGATCGCGTCCAGCCTGGGGCCATAAATAAAGCTGTTTTAAACACTCACATACAGGTCTGTGCAGGAACATGTGGGTTTATTCCTACTGGTTAAATACTGAGGCGAGATATTGCGGGCGGTATGTGCAACTTTATCAGGAACTGCCGAACCACGTTCCATCAGCAATTTCACAGGGTTTCAGGTATGGGCCACTGGCCAGCACTGGCCACTTCAGCCTTTTTACGATACAGCCATCCCAGGAGGTGTGTGCCAAACCTCCCTGCGGCTCCAACTTGCACCCCCGGGATGAAGGGGACAGGATCTGCTGCTATGTATTTGCCATTTGGACACCTTTTCTGGGTAAGTCTCTGCATCATCTGCTCGTATGTTTACCGAATGTGTCTCCAGATGAGAAATGTAAATATTCTAGAGGAAAGTCTTTGATCAGATAGGTGCTTTACAAACATGCGGGGCTGCACTCTGACGCAGGAAACACTTCTCTAGATTCACAAGCAACCATCCTCTTTTACAAGTGTCGTTCAGGAGAAATCGATTTGGCAGTGCAGAAAACAAAATCAGTGAGGTAGAAGATTCTCTCCATCTGAGAGCAAAAGCTAGAGACTTGGAGTTATGGGAAAAGATAAGAAACCTGGATGTGTGATCAAATAGATAGAAGAAATGTCCTGAGGTCAGAGACATGAGCAGAGCCGTTCAAAAGGGTGACGCTGGCAAGGAGGGGTGATGGACGGGTAAGGGGGCGAGGGTTCTCACTCACCGCACGACTGATACTGGTGTGTACAGCAATACAGTGTGTGCTCTGGTGAATTGAAATGTGTGGCACGTTTTATGTTGCTGCTGCTCTCTAATGAGCTGCTTCTGAGGCTTTGATTTCCTGCAACTCAACAGTGATGTGCATTCCATTTTCAGTTAATAAATGGACTTCAATTACTTATTTATTTCTGTCTCGTTGCTCTGCCTTTATTTAATTACATTGCCGTCAAAGACTGTGCGTTTACTCATCACGCTATTGGAAATCAATTACAGTTTCCTTTGTAACATTTCATAAATGGTCCACGCATTTTGAAAAGAATATATAATATCCATGTGGCAAAAGCTCAGTGCATATACTGATTAAGGTTTGAGATTTATAAGGTGCATCTCATTTGTTAACTTGGCCTTGAAGTATCTCGGTTTGCTAGCGGGACAGAGCGCTGCAGGGACCGCGCAGTGAAACAGGGATTTGGAAAAACTTTTATTTACTGGGTTGCTCTTAGCTCGCGGGCCAGCCTTGAGGCTCCAAATAGGAACGTTCAGAACAATGTGTGATGGCTGCAGAAGGCTTCACCGGTCACAGACCCCTTTAGGCTGTCAATCTTGAGGTAACTGCACCGTCCAGTCTGGGCACATGTCCCGACATGCCCTGGGGGTCTCTGGGAGAATTGCAGACTATACCTGGCACCTGGCTCATTAATTTGATTGTGAAAAAAAAAAATGGAAACTTTAGATAACGGAAAAATGTTAAAAACGTGACTATGGAAGCAATGATCGTGTCTGTCAATTTTTACCTGCCTTTGTTCTCTGCACCTCTCTGTCTGCCTATACAAACCCTGAGTTACATACACAGATTACTGGGAGAATTGGGACTCTTGTTACCCCCATGTCTAAATCTCCTCCTAAAACACATAACTTCTGGCCTCTTAGATCTCGTTGGTTACTTTGTAACAGCAGAAGGAAAGGTTTGTCTAGGCTCGCAGGCTTCTCAGGGCTCCTGGGGGCAGGGGCAGGCTTTCCCTGCACTGGAGCTGCAGCACTTGCAGGGATGCCTGAGGGCTCAGCTCTGCAGCCAGGGGCCTCCAGCGGTTCCTCAGTTCCCTTGCTCCTGCTCCTGCTGCTCCAGCTCCTCTCCTTGCTATTGCTGCACCACCTCCTTCTCCCCCAGCTCCTGATCCTGCTCGGCTATGGGCTTCTGCAGGGATAGTGTAGGTGGGCATAGCCCCCCACTGAGCAGTCTTGTCGCTAAATGACTCAGGAAGAACCCCTGTGATGATCTTTCCAGCTCACTAAGGCACTAAGGCAGGTTTGCAGCCCTTTCCATGGCCTGCAGTGACTTCGCTACCTTCAGCAAGCCAGGGGAGGACCATGGAGGTTTTTGTTGTTGTTGTTGTTTTTTCATTTATTTTACTGTAGTAACTTATTGTGCACATTAAAATAAGTTCATATGTATAGGCTCCCCATCCCTCAGAGATGTGCCCACACGCCCTGTTGTGTTTAATACTTGTCATAATAAACTTTCCTGGCTTACCTCACATGCTCGGGTCCAGCTGATAGAATGTGTGAACACACCTAAAATTCAAGAAATTAGAAAAAGAACAAAAAATTTAAAAATGAAAGCAAGGAAAATCGAAGACATTCTTAGAGATAAAAGCAGAAATTAATAACTTAGAAGTGAGGATGTCAGAAGAACTGATAAAGAAATTTGAGAAGCATGTGATAAAATGCCACACTTCCAGAGGCATGTTTGTGGGGCAATGACAGATAAATAACAATGACCTCATACAGAATATTAAATGGGACAGCAAAGAGAACCTGAGAATCAAGGCAACTGACACACCTGATGGAGCAGTGGTTAGTCAATTGCCTCCGAAGGAGCACAGGCCACATGCCCCTGGGTTGGAGTCCAGGGGAAGCAACCAGTGCGAACTAGTAAATAAAAATAAAATAAAGATGGTTCTTCCTCCTCTTTCTTCCTGCCTGCCTGCCTCCCTCATTCCTGGCTGCACCTTTCCTTCCAAAAACAAAAGTAAAAAGAAATGAAAACTTCCTGTTCTTCCCAGAGAAAGCCAGCAGCACCCCTAACTTGATGCTTGATGTTGCCTGCCCTCTGTTCATATGGAGATGTTGGGGTTTTCTGTGAACAAATACTATCTCTTAAATGCAGTGCTGGGCTCCAGTGATTTGCCCATTTTTCTAATTAACTGGAACGAGTTCTTTGCCTCTTTTAGATGAGTCCTTTGTCTACTATACAGGCCACAGTATTTCCTCCCATTTTCTGCTTGTCTTTTCATTCTCTGTGGTGTGCTTTATTTAGTTTTTGAAAGGAAAGGTGCAGGCAGGAATAAAGGCAAGTAGACAGGCAGGCAGAGGGGAGGCAGAAATATTTACTCATTTTATTTACTTGCTCCATCTTGGTTGTTCCCCTCTGGCCCCGAATCTGGGTCCTTGGGATGTGTGTGGACTGCATCTGGTGGCCTTCTCCACGAGGCCACCAGGGTGCACCACCTTAATCATTTTTATAAAGTTATCATGCAACTGTTACTCAAAAAATGAATGACTTGTTCTTTCATTTTAAGAGCCTAGAACAAGTAGAGATGGCGATTAAAAAGAGGTTATACATTCCATACTGTGCATACTTTTCTGTACTGTTTTAGTTTTTCTCGCCATATATTCCTCCATGCAACAAGCGTTTAATGAGCACCTATTATGTGCCACAATGGCTCTAGGTCCCAGGGGTCCATCACTAAACAAAAGAGACAAAAACTCCGGGCCTGACAGAATTCACACCTTGTCGGGGCTGGGGTGGGGGTCAGCGTTCAATCTTGATTTCTTTTTCAATTTAAATAAAAGAGGTAAACAACTCATATTTAATTTCTCTCCAACTTTCATTTGAGCTTTAAATCTCTCTCCGTAAAAAAAACAGCACAGAACTCAGAGTAAAGATTCGAAAATATGGACAAAGGCTTTTTGTCCAGGGTTGCTATTAATTTGTCATTAATTTAGCAGCCAGTTTTCCAGAAAGCAGGCTGAAAAGTCCTCTCCCACAGATAGAGATGATGCAGAAGCATAGAAAGAAATGTACTTTAAAACACCTTGTTGTAATGAGTCATTTTAGAGCAAAGATGCAAGTGGTTTAAACATGAGTCCGACTCTGGACTGAATCTCTAGTCACTCAAGTCAAAAGTTTATTTTGAGTCACACAGTAAAACAAACCTAGTTCGCAGGGTGTTGGAGAAGGTACAACCCACCCCCTTTCTAGGCTGGGTCCTCTCCCTGCAGGGAGCCACAGTCAGCAGCTTCTGGAAGTTTCTTTTGGAGACATTTGACCATGTAGACACACAGGGTCCCCTGTGCATGGTTAATTGCCAGCAGGACTGCAGACCCCCAGCGGGCTGGGGTGCGGGGTGTTGGAGAATGAAGAGACACAGCCTCTCTCCAGCTCAGAAACGGGTGGAGCACTGAAAGGGCCCCCAGGGCCCCAGGTCTTGTGCTGGAACAGAGGCCTGACTGTCCACCTGCAGGGTGGCCCACCTGCCCAGTAGTCCGCCCACCTCTGCCCAAGCTCCAGAGGGAACATGGGTGTGGAGGGCTTCCCCGCCCTTCTTCTCCACTCAAAAATGGGCTGCTGACCTCTGTCCCCACTGGCACTTCCTTTGGGTTTGTGGGCAATTCTCTTTCCTCTCCAGACACCATTCACTCTGGGGAGCAGCCCCAAGCCAGCCTACCTGGCCCTGGCGTTCCCCCCGGGGTCCCCAGGGCACCAGCTCCCAGCAGCAGTCACAACCTTGAGGGATGACGTTAATACACGCGGTGAGTATTTTATCATTCTCCTTACTCTGCCCTAGAACTCGGCCCAAAAGAAGGTTGCCAGATTTAACACATAAACCTACAGGATGCCCAGTTCAATTCCAAGGTCAGATAATAGATCACTTTTCAGTCTAGTATCACAGATGCAATCTTGAATCGCTTTCATCTGCCAGTCGCATTCCAAAAGCAGTTGAGCAGAACAATCCTTCTCATCTGCATGTCTTTGCCTGAAAAACAAAGTTCTAATCTTCCCTACCCTGATCGGCCACGCACAGCAAAATACCCACTGGTTTAAAAAACGGGCGTTCGGAGTAGCCTGGGGCCAGCTCAGGAAGCTTTGAGAGTGGTTGCCGGGCGGCAGTCTCAGTTCTAGAAAGCATTTTCCAAATTCATCAGCACTGCTTGGAGAGCCGTCTTGGAATGAGCCCAAACGTGGTGGGTGGATAGAGCTTTCACTCCGTTGCCATTTTTTCCTTCCAATTAAAAATCTATGCAAACCTGAGTTTAAATAACACTTCCAAATGGCTTTTGTCTCCTTGAGCCCAACGCCAGCGTGTCTAGGTAAACACAGAACTAAGTAATCACGCTCTGAATTTAGTCCAGTCATTTTTCCTTGCTGGATTTTTGAGATAGGTGAGACTGGATTTCTTCCAAACGAATCTGTGCAGGAGAAAACATAAAGGCATCAGCCTGTCTTAAGTAGCCCCGCATGATTCCTGACACAGTTTTACCTGGAAAACAGCACGCATACAAAAGATTTTTTTTTTTCCTTTGCAAGCACCAAACTTACACAGAAGGAACAGTGTGGCCTCTTCAGACAAGCCTTTGTTCAGATTACTTAACAAATTTCATGTGATTCTACTCACGGTCTGGATAATACAGAGAAAACACAGACTCCAGGAAGGGACAAGAAGAAGGGGAGCGGACACTGGAACCCTCATCACAGGCACCAGCACGGCGGCCCGGTTTCTCCAAAAGGAGCAGAAGGCCATTTGGATTGTCCTCGGCTCAGCCGCGGCTGCACAGAGGCAGCGTCCAAAGCACACATAACGATGAAATCGTACCCCCATCCTTGCCTAATATCGTCTCTCTTTCTCTCTAACCGCCTTCCCTGTCCCAGGAGTGAAAAGAGAGAATTACAGAAACTTAGAGGCGGGTGAAAACTTTTTTTCCTTTTTAGTGCTGGATTTTGCAAAGAAGGACTCTAAATAAACATTAAAACAGAAGATTTGCTAATGTATTGCAATATTAGGTTGAATCACATAAAACAGATGGTATTTGACTGTTTTTCACTAACAAAAATGGCAATTTTGTTAGATTTTTTTTCCCTTATGCTATGTCGTCATGAAAAACACATGGTAATTCTCTCATGTTGGTCTGGAATGTTAGACAAAGTGAATAGGTTGTGTGTGTGTGACATACGTATGTGTGTGTGTATATGATGGTGATATAGGTATAAATCTGAAAACTTCTAAAATAACAGATTATCGGTGTTGATGCTTCTAGAGGGCAAAGTAGAAAGCAAGAGACAAGAGCAGGAGATATTTTATACTTTTGCAAACCTCATTTTTTAATTCATGAAAGTATTAAACATTCTAAAGCAAAAGCAAAAAAACAAAAACAAAACCCCAAAACAAGCCCCGAGACCACTGCTGTTTAAAGAGGGGAAGGGCCCATGGCTGCCATGCGGTGACCTCAGACTGGAATCCGCAGGTGAAAGTGTCCTGGGCAGTGCCTGGCCTCACCCTGGCCACTCAGAGAGCAGCAGCGAGCAGTCATCCCGGCCTGGCAGGTCCTGGGAATCGCTGTCCCCACTGGCCTGCATGCACCTGGGCCTCAGCCGCTCCACTTAAATGGGGGGCGTCCCTGGAAGCAGGGTGTCACCTGTGAGTGGATAACATGATGCGGGGTGTGTGTGTGCGTGTGCGTGCACCGTGGAATACTACACAGCCCCAAACAAGGAAATCTTTTATGACAACATGGATGAATAATTATTTCTTTAAACCGCTGTTTTGGTGGCTGCCTCGTATAGATTTTTACAACCAGCCTCCTACCCACGGAATCAGCCTGCTTCTCATTTTTTGACTCTCAGAAATGCTTTGAAGAGCATATCTGAGCACACTTGTGTGGCCCTCACAATTGTTACTTCCTGCCAGTGGAATCGCTAGGTGGGAAGTGTGCTAGTCTTCAAGATTTTTATTTAGTCTCACTAATTGCAAAATAGCAGTACCAAGGGGCTTTTTAATCATGAACAACTCAGAATTCTCTTTGCCAGTAGTGGGTATTGTTCTTTTTCTCACTTTAAACACCCACAAAACTTTGTCAATCTAGTGGGAAAAGCCAGGATCTCATTACTGTTTTCATCTTATTTTTGCAGTAGAGGTTGAGTATATTTTATGTACAGTAGGCATGGGTGTCTTCTCTGAAACGTGTTTGCATTGCTGGCTATCATTTTTGATACTGATTTAAGAATGAGATGGATGCTAACACTTTTATATATACAGATATTTTCTCTAATTACCCTCTCAGAAGATTTCCCTCAGATCTGATGGGTTTAACTGGATTTTCTTACTGTATAAGGGTCTTACTTTTAAATTGTCACATCTGTTTATCTTTTCAAATTTCTGAAACTGGTGTCATCAGAGCCAGTGGTATAGCGGACAGCCGCTGACATCTCCCCCCAGGAGTGCCTTGCAATCCAGGTGAGCTCCAGACGCCCAGCCCATGACACATGGCACCTGCATTCTCGCCTTATCTGGTCGACAGCCTCCTCCCACCACCTCCAAGGCAAACCCTCCGTGCTGGTCAGCCGGGTCTGGCGCGGGGAGCGTCCGCCCTGTGGGGTCCAACCCGTGGCAGGGCTCTGACTCACCCCTCTTCCACGGGCTGAGACTCCTCATGCCTACGTGCAGACAGGGTGCACATGAGCTCAGCAGTGAGCGGTGAATAACCACTGGACCTGGAGCTGCTATCGATAAAGGCCGTTCTGCACATCCTCGTCCTGGGGCTCCTTCTGGGACACCTCTTTCGGTGCCCCACTTGCTCTTCACCCTGACTGGGCCCTTCCTGCTGGATTCCTTCACAAGCCTTTCACAGAGCAGGGAGCTGGCCAGGCCACTCACTCAGCTTGTGCGTCTTACACGGTTATCTTAGCGTTTCTTGTCAGCCAAGCATGGCCCAGTGAATAGCACTTACACGAGCCATTAAGTATTTGTGGAATATATACATATATAAAAGAGGGTGCAGAAGCTATGACTGAAGGTACTATTATGAGTTAGCAAATTGCATTTAAAATTAGCCTAATTAGACAAGCCCTGGAGCAGCGGTTGGGTCTGCTGCCTCCAACCAAGCACAATCCACACACACAGGTCCCAAGGACCTGGCTTTCTGTCCCGGGACCAGGGGAACAACGAAGATGAACAACTAAATAAAATAAATAAAGTGCTTCTTCCAGTTCTCTCTTCTTGCCAGTATCTTTCCTTTAAAAACAAATAGCCTAATCATTATTATGCCAGACACATAATTTGTGGTCAACTACAATTTGTTAAGTACCTGTACCGACACTGGGCATGTCCTCCTCCGCCACTCTCCATCACCCGCTGAATACAGGCTTCCCGCTGCCCCAAAGTAGTTTCGTGACTGTCCGGAAGCCGAAAGAGGATCGAATGAAGAAGCAAGTAGCATTTGCCTATACGGAAAACTCTGGAGCCTTCCCGGATCCCCGGAATAACTGAACGGTCAGATTCAAGAACCTACGGTCTACAATCACGCTGCCACAGAGAACGCGCGGGCGTGAAGCGCAAGTACCCACCTGCGGAAAGCAGTTCTGGGGAGGGCTGGGGCTCTCACTGCTGGCATGTAGCTGCAAGGCCCACGTGGAGACATTGGAGAAGCAGAAATCCTCTTCGGATTTTGTGTCAGGGAGACATGTACTAACACAGGTCTTTTGTGAAAGCCGAGCGGCGAAGCATGAACTTTGAGAAAGTGGACTCTCTGTCGTTGAACAGTTCTGCTACCTGGGGAATCTCTCGCTCGGCAGCGTGCAGGACTCTGTCTCCAAATCCCAGAGGCATTTGGCCCCACGTGTTAGTACCTCTGGAGCTGGGATGTCTCTCTCTGAAAAGAAGGAGCCAGTGGCCCGGGGGCAGTCATGATACAAAAGCCATCGCCCCCGTACTTTGAACATGGCCAGGACTTTGACATTGCCATGATCTCTATGAGTTCTGTGTGATTTCACGCTGCATCTGTCCAGGCTGGATACCAAGAAATGCAAGTGAAGGCAGGAGAAATCGCCAGCCGTGTCAGATCAGGTGAAAGAAATTTCAAAGCAACAAGAGGCTGATGGAATCCATCAGGTAACCTGCAGGTCTGTGCTTCAGGTGTGGGATGTAGTTTGTCAGAAACGTCTTTCTGGCCAGTCACAGAGAAGCGGCATGGCCAGTCGTGACGTGGATGGAGTGGAGCAGGAAAGCCCAGCTTTTCGTGACGTGTGAGATGCCAGCTTCACACGTGCAGAAGAGGCAACGGAGGGAAGCGGATCCCAGGGGCCGATCGCTGGGAGGCGGCTGCGCTATCGATGGTGCCGTACATGGAGACACACGTGCCGAGCTCTGGGAAAAGGGAGTCGGAAGAATTGGATGCAATGTCCCAATACTTCACTTATTTGGCTTACATTTCTCTCTCTCTTTTTTTAAAAGGTTAGATTAAAGGCAAGCAGGTAAGTAGGAAGAAGCACTTTGTTTTATTTTTATTTTTATTTTTATTTAGTTGTTCACATTGGTTATTTCCCAGAGATCCAGGACCCTGGACTCAAACCCAGGGGCACGTGGCCTGTGCTCTTTCGGAGGCAATGGCCCAACCACTGCTCCACCAGGACACGTCACGTTTTTTTCTATAGAGGCAGACAGATGAAAATGAAGTCACGGTCTGAAAACGCTTGTGGGAGAAGTGTAAAGCACAAGTCCTGGGTCATGGCACACGGTGTCACAGCCCCATTGGCAGCACCGCTCTGTCTTGGTGACCTGCAGAGATGCCTTTGGTCTGCAGAGACCTGTCAACTGAGCGGTGGATCTGGGAGAGTCTGAACTTCCTTAGCGGAGTGAGCGGGATGCCTGAGGTTTCTTCAGAGCCCTCCCTTACACTTGTTTGTGGGAGCTTCCTGTTTACAGCTTCTTCACCCAAGTCGTGGACGTGCGCTCTGGATTGGGTGACACTTCATTTGCCATTTGCCAAACTTTTTTGAAATTAAATTTATTATATTTATTTCCACTATCAAAGTCATGTGTTGGTATGAAAAACGACCTATATTAAAAATATGTATATATGCATATACAAACATTTATACACACAAACACATATACACATATATAGACACATATAGACACACAAACATGTATATACACAAATATATATATATAACACAAACATATATATACACACACACAAACCTACACATATATGCAATCAGTCATATTTTCTTCTAACCAAATATTGGGGTTTTTAAAACATGTTCTCATATGTTTTTGATGCCATTTCTTCTCCTTTACGAAAAAACCTCGGTGAAAGTAATACATATTCAAAGTACCACATTTGTAAGTACAGAAAGCGTGGAGAACATCACGATTCATCTCACGTCCTAGAGGTGGCCTCTGACTGTCCAGCCTGGCTCTCCAGGGTGACACCAGCAGGCCAACCTGCACAGCAGGCGGTGGCTGCCTAGACCCTCCTGAAGAAAGAGAACTTGGACTGGACGGCAGCCCCTATGTCCTGCTAACAGTATGGATTACACACTTACGGTCTGAAAATCACATGTTTTCTCAAGTTTGCCTTGTTCTCATGGAGCAGAGCTTGGCCAAGGCCACAGGCAACTTTATCCTCCCTGGTCCCAGAGCCTGGTGGTGTGGGGGAGGAGGGCTGTCCTCACTTCCTTCCTCTTTTCTTTCACTTATTCGGTCATTCAGCAAATATTTAGGTGCCCCCCATATGCCTGGAATGCAGATTGGAAATCTGTATTCCTTTTGTCACTTTCAGTCTAAAGAAGACAAAACCGACAACACAGACCCCAAAAAATACACATATATATTTGCAAACTGTGTTAAGTGTTGAAAAGGAAATAGGGCAACCGGAAAAATACAGGCCAGCGCGCCTGTGTGTGTGTGCGTGTGTGTGCGTGTGCGTGTGCGTGTGTGTCCCCTCTGGGGAGTGACAGAGGAAGGCCAAGGAGGAACAGAAGTGGGGTTCTGTTCACACTTCAAGTGGGAGCGGGCTAAGGACAGACTGAAGACGAGTGGGAAGGCTGTGCAGGATTTTGAACTTTATCCCGTCTGCTTGGGAACCAATACAGCTCTTGTAACTGAAATTGACTTTATTTTAACAGGCAGCACTCACGATGCAAAGCGAGCAAGCTCCAAAGCTTTGCTGACAATCTCCCCTCCCTCTGGAGCCCCGTCGCCCAGCTCCCTCCGCAGCACAGGCTGCAGCCCCACCCAGGCGCCGCCGTCGCAGAACCTCGGTCGACCGGAGGCCGGGGAGCGAGCCCACCGGTTCGCGCCGCACCTGGGCGGACTGCTCTGCTCCCCAGGCGTCCACCACCCACGTGTCGGCGTCCTGGTCCCCCGCGGGCGCGTTCCACACCCAGGAATCCCAAATCAGCAGCCCGGCAGGGCTCGGGCCACCGCCGGCGCCCCGCGGCTCCACCCCGACGGCGAGCTCGGCTCCCCCGCCAGGAGCGCGCCGCGGCGGGCACCCAGACGGGCGGGCACCCAGACGGGCGGGCACCCAGACCGGCGCGCACCCAGACCGGCGGGCACCCAGACCGGCGGGCACCCAGACCGGCGCGCACCCAGACCGGCGCGCACCCAGACCGGCGGGCACCCAGATCTGCGCGCACCGGGCCCGCGGACGGGAGCGCGGGGCGGGGCCAAGGCGAGGGGCGGGGGCGGGATGGGACGCGGGCCCGTCTGGGGGCGGGGCCAGGGCGAAGGGCGGGGTCGAAGGCTCGCGAGCCCTCTGGGGGCGGGGCCAAGGTGAGGGGCGGGGGCGGGATGGGACGCGGGCCCGTCTGGGAGCGGGGCTAGGGCGAAGGGCGGGGTCGGGATTGGACGCGGGTCCCGCCCGAGGGCGGGGTCAGACTTGGGGGCGGAGCCATCGCCTCGGCCGCCGAGCGCAGCAGAAGTCCGGCCGCCCGCTCGGGTGCGGGATCCCGGCCACCCACGGGCGGCGGGATCTGCGGGCCCGGCTGTGGCAGCCCCGAAGGTAAGTCGGCCTGTGAGCCGGCGGCGGAGAGCGAGAGAACCGGTGTCGGGGCGGGCGGCCGAGTGGCGGCGGAGCGGAGCGCCGGCGGGCGGCGACTCTCCGGGGAGCGCGGACTGGGGCGGCGGGAGGCGGGCGCTGTCGTGCGGGCGGCCCGGGCGGCCGGGCTCGGAGCGCCGCTCGGCGCGCCTGCTCGTCCGGAGGCGACATTCCAGCACCTCGTTCCTCTCCAGGCGGAGCGAGCCGGTGCTCGGCCGCGGCGCTGACCCGACGCGCGCCATGGACGGCGACGGCGAGGTGGAGGTCCCTGGCCGCAGCCTGGGCCCCCTGTGGCGGCGGCGGTGCAGCCCGCAGCCCGCGCGGCCGGGCCGGAGCAAGCCGAGGCCGCAGTCCTACCAGAGCCCCAGCGGCTTGCTGATCACGGACTTCCCGGTGGACGACGGAGCCACCGTCCCCGGGGCGCAGCCTCCGGCGCAGGCACGCACCGCCGCGAACGGCGGCGCTGTCCGGAGGAGTCCCCGGCCGAGTCCTCGGCCGCCGTGCCCCCGTCGGAGGGAGGCGCCCCCTGGGAGCACGGCCTCCGCGGAGGACAGGTCTGTGTCTCCTCCGCTCCGGCGGCCCCAGTCTCCGCCGGTCTCCGGAGCGCCGTCGGACGGCCCACCCGAGTCCCCAGCGAACGGTGCGGTGAGCTCGCCCGCGCTGCAGCGGCCGCGCGCCCCGCGGACTCCCCCGGCGCCAGCCCCCGGCGTTTCGGCGGGGGACCCGACGGCGGCGAGCGCCGACCCCCTGCCCCTGCCTGCTGCAAACGGACTCACCTCCAAAAGCTACTCCCCGGAGCCCCAGACAGCGGGGCTCTCGCCTGCGCCCCAGACAAGGTCTTTGGAGCAAAAGCTTTCCCTCCGAAGGCTGCCCTCGCAGGACGCCGCGCTCCCGGAGGGCGCTGCCGTGGTCCTGAGCACCAACAGCCCCGCCGCCCTCAAAGTGGGCAAGCAGCAGATCATCCCCAAGAGCCTGGCCTCCGACATCCGAGCCAGCAAGAGCGGCCCGAGCGCGGAGCCGCCCCGGAGGCTGCTCAAGGTGCGCAGCCTGCTGGAGGGCGCCGGCGTGCCGGACGGGGCGGAGCCGGACACTGACCTGGACGGCCCCGGGTCTCTGCGCCGGGGCCTGCGCTCCACGTCCTATCGCAGGGCGGTGGTCAGCGGCTTCGAATTGGACACTTCCCACGCCTCCAAGAAGAAGAACAGGATGTCCCAGCCGGTTCTGAGAGCAGTGCTGGAGGACAAGGAGAAGTTCTCCAGTCTGGGAAGGATCAAGGTGGGAGCGGGCTGGGGGGCGTGGGTTACTCACTCAGCCCCGAGGGAAGGGGTTGCGGGGGTGGGGGGCCACAGAGGAAACCAGAAGGCTTTGCTCTCAGTTATTTTATTTTTCCGCTTTTCGCATTAGCCATGTATTTGATTACATTTGAGAGTTTGTTGTTGTTTTTTTTTTTAAAGGAAAGGCGCAGGCGGGAATGAAGCCAAACAGGCAGGCAAGGAGAGAGGAGGAAGCAGCATCTTTGTTTTATTCGTATTTAGTGGTTCACAATGGCCGCTTCCCTCCCAGGCTCGGGATTTGAACCCAGGGCTGCGTGGCTTGCTCCTGTGGTGGCGACTGACCCAACCGCTGCTCCACCAGGGTGCGCCCATGTTTGAGATTCTTGTTTTTAACTTTGAAGTTAACAGTGATGGCATCCCAGCATGCAGAGTCTTAGGGTGTGCTCCGCCGGGTAAATCAACATCTGCAGATTACACAAGTGGCTCGCCTGTTGACCATTTCTGGGGTTGTTCCCAGCCCTGCCACTTCTTTCTCTTGGCCATTCTGTTGGTCAAATGCACAACCCCGGTTAGTCCCAGACTTTCACTGCTGTTTCAGTGTGGAATACCAATTATAAGTCGCCATCCAGTAGGGGCAGTAACAGAAACACTGAGGATGAGAAAAATGTCCAAGTTGGTCCCACATTCTGCAGGGCAGAAGTGTGCACCCAGCGCATTTTCCTTCAATGGGCCCCTGACAACAGGAAGCCAGGCTGCTCTCCCTGTTTTAACTTCCTAAACTCAGGCAAAACGGAGACCACGCGGGGAAAAAGACAGCAGATTGAATATTGGCAGAGTGTCCTGAACACTTTTCCTCCAGGTTGCTGAGTTGGGGAGACAGCACTTACCGTACCCGGAGGGGTCAGCTGCTGGGTGGGTTTGGAGGACTCCTCCCTGGCTTATCCATTTGTCCCATCTGACCCAGGAGACACTGACTTCTCTGAGCCTGGAGATTAATTCTCCTACTTCATTCTCTGAATTGTTTATTTAATAATTTGCGTTAACGATTTAATCATCAAATCCGTAAATGTCAATTCAGGTAAAATGCTATCATTTGCTAGGACAGTAAGAGAAAGTTTTTTACACGTGTGTACGTGTGTACGTGTGTGTGTGTGTGTGTGTGTGTGTGTGTGTATGTGTCACCAGGAGATGCGGTTATATTTTACTCCTGTGTGTGCCCGTTTCTCCTGGAGTGTATTGGACACATGGGCCGTTCCGAGCTGTCGCTGGGGGGAGTGTGTATTGGCGACTCCCTGATAGACGCCTAGGGTCTGCACGTGTTAAAACACTGCCAGGCACGAGGGAAAGAAATCGGGGACGTCAGATGTGTGACTTCCAATGTGAGTGCGCAGGAAAAGCTCACGTTGGCAGCCATGTCTTTTCTCCATTCATCAGCGAGCCGGAGCTGGTCTCATCTCTATAAGTTCACATGTGTACGACCCAGGGGACCTGTTTGACTTTCTGTCCTGTGTCCTGAAAGAAAAAAAAATCACACATTGTATGTGTTTTTCTCCCAACTCTGCCCGGAAAGCAGAGTCCAAATGAATAGGGATGACGAATCGGGCGTTCTGACGTGCTGGTCATGTGGGGTCTTGGGCGGTGTTTTGACAGGGTGTGGGGTCACTGCCAGTGGGTGGCTCTAGCTGGTGAACAGAAGGAGGCCATGCCTGAGCAGGGAATCAGCAGTCTCCCTTGGGAAAACGGATGAATGTGACAAAAAAATACTTGTTCTTGAAATAGCTGTCTTTGGTTCATTCATATGTCCCCTCTCTCGCTCTTTAATTGTTTTGCTTTTCTTGTTTCTTAGAAAAAAATGCTGAAAGCACAAGGAACGTTTGATGGGGAAGGTAAGCATTTCACTTTCCCGACTTTTATTGCCTGTTCAATGTGGAATATCAATTAAAAGTTGAAATCCAGTAACTGCAGTAACCAAACCGCGGATGAGAAGTGTCCAACTTTGTTCCAAATTTTGCGGCACAGAGATGTGCCCCAAGCTGCATTTGCTTCTAGCAAGCTGCCAGCGAATACGTTCATGACTCTCTTTGTCAGCCAGACTCCTGGGATTTTTCATTTTTTTTCCTACTCTGGCTCCATCCCCCATCTGCCGCAAAAAAAAAAAAAAAAAATTGGAGAAAGTCAGTTAAAAATCCTGAAAGTTGGGCATGGAGGTCTTAAGTCCTGTTTTCTTGGACTGAATACTCTTTCCCCCCTATTTCCGCATTCTGGAATCATTTCTCATTTCCTGTTTCCTCATCAGGTTTCCACGAAGAGCCTCTCTCACTCTTCTGCTAAGACACACAGTCCTAAGAATTTGTAACCAATACAGTATTTGTATTAAGGATCTCAAAAACAAAAGCAGCTTCCACCAGGTGTTCAGGCCCTAATCAGATTAACAGACTTTCTCTAAATAGATGGGTCAAGGGTCAGCCAAAGGGAAGGGATGAAGGAAACCCGCCCCCCGGGGGTGGTGGAGGTCAGCGGGATGCTTATCCAGCTTCCAAGTTCTTGGGTTTTGCAGCCTTCGGGAAGACACGTCTGCCGCCATTAGAAGGTCTTGCATAAAACCATCTGCATAATCTTGGATGATTAGCAAATGTTTCCCTCTGTGCTTCTTGTAAAAATCAGTTCCCACCAGAGCACTTAGACATGGCTAGTTCATAAAAATGTATGCACTGTGCCCATCGTAAGGAACTTCTTTCTGTCTGCAGAAGAAACCCAGACGATGAATTTGAAGTGTTGGGAAAAGTTCATCTCCCTGATGTTTCAGCTCTGAGAGGCTGAGTCACCTGAGGTGTCCCACAGCCAGGACGGGGGCGGAGATCTCCTCTGAGTGCAGTTGGCTGCTGGGAGCACTGGCGGACGCTGCCGGGGCCAACTGCCACCTGTTAGCTACTAGAGATGTTGGGCATCTTCTGGAATTCGATGCTGATGTCGGTCCTGGGACCGTCACCTCAAGGTTGAGGTCTTTGAGTGTGAGGACGGGCCTTCCTTTTCTTTACATTGTCTCCTTTGATCGGAGCTGTTTCTCTGCACGCGGCCGCTCTCCTCCAGGACGATAACCTAGGAATTCTTGTTCACATGTGTGTCCATGAGGAATGCAGGACTCTGACAGTTAATGAGTAACAAGAATGCCACTTAGCCAGCGCAGGTGGCCGGGTGAGAACCTGCAGTACCAGGGCCGGGGACCTGGCTTCCCTCCCACTGCTTCTGCCCTGGCAAGTGGCATTGAGCAAGTGTCCCAACCTTATTGCATCACGTGTCGAATGAGGCCAGTGTGCCCACACGGACTGGCCTACGATGAATGGACGAGCCTCCAACAGTGTAGGCCTGGCCTCTGTGACTGTCCTCCCGCAGAGTCCCTCTGACATGCACGGAGCCGTCCACCCTGGCCTCGGTGCCTGCCCTCCGCGCTGCTTCAGTCGGGGCTCCAGGACGCGGTCGATGAGGGCAGAGTTCAGGTTTGTTGCTGGCGGGGAAGACTGCATGGGCAGGCTTGTCCCCACCATGTTCCTGATCTCCCGCCCCAAAGCTGACCTCCTCTGGGGTTCCCGTCTCCTTTCCAGTGTGGGACCTGAAAACCCGGGGGCCCTTCTGAGCACACACATCTCCATGATCTTTTCTTGCCCGTCCAACAGCATCCACGTTAACCCCCAAGGAGAGCTCACTCCTCCGGTCCGATCAAATCTTTCTCTGAATTCCCATCAATGTGGGGATAAAGTGCAAACTGTGCAGTGTGAGACGAGCTCAGCTCTTTGTACTCAGGGTAAAAGCCAGGTTATTGACGCCACCGCAGGGCCGCCTGTCTCCCTAAGCTCTGGGTGCAGGGTGTCCTGTGACCCCCGCACAGGCAGGTCGGCCTCGACGCCTCTCAGGTGTTACAGCCCCTCAAGTCAGCTCTTTGCTTGTGCTTTTCCTTTAGCTTGTGGCTTCTCCGATTCTGGATCTTAGGTTTTCCCCATGGCACCTCTCTGACACCCTGCTGGCCGTCAGTCCAGGGCGCACCTGTGTGCAAGGTCATTGTGTTCTCAGCCCCACATGACTTTTCATCTTGGTTTAGTAAAAACCAGGTCTCTTCAATGGCGTTGAGGTGAGCCTGACCCTCCATCGCCACCCGTGCCCTCCCCGCCCGCCCCAGGTGCCCCGCAGGCCTCCTGGCAGCGCTCGTGCAGAGACGGACCAGGGCCTTTGTGGTTGCTTCCCCTCTGGTGGGACTTCTTCCTCCAGCGGTGCTGGTGCTTTCTCACCTTTGTTGGGTCTGGTGGCAGTGTTCACGGGAAGCCTTCCTCACCTCCGGGTTGAGAACCCACTGTCTGCCCTCGGTTCTCCCCTCTTTCTGTTTCTCGTGGCGCTTACAGCAGCTGATCTCCCATCGCGCGACTCGCCTTTTCTACACCTAGGCCATCAGCTCCATGAAAACCCAGATTGTTTCCCTGTCCCCCATCCCAGTCCAGTCCCTAGTAGTGGGCATGTTCTAAATACCAGTTGTGCAATTAAATGAACGAGAGGCTTTGATTCTTTTCCTCATTAAATGGTGCGCTCCCGAGGGCACAAGAAATGTCTCTTGTTTTCCATTTTAGTTCCAGCCCTTGGCAGATTACAGCTGTCCTATAAATGCCCGATACATGAGTGGGGATGAGCCGCGAAGGGAAGGCGCATGTGGAATCAGTTTAACCTGAAAAACGCTGATGAAATAGGCAGGACTTCTGCCTGGGGCACGGACACGGAGGCGGCACCCGTGTGGCTGGCATTCGCGTTCGAGACGCCCCTGCTCTGCAGATGATTCAGGGCACAGCTGTCCCGGTGGGAAAGGCACATTTTGTAATTGATTCTTCCAGTGACAAACCCTGTGTCTGTCTGTTAAACTGGGGCCCTAACAGGCGTCAGCGTGGATGTTTCTTTAGAGCACATGGCATCTGACGGGGCGTGGCTGTGACACGTGGGAGTTTTTCTTGCAGAAAACGCTGTCCTGTATCAGAACTACAAGGAAAAGGCCCTTGACATTGACTCTGATGAGGAGGCGGAGCCCAGAGAACAGAAGGCGGAAGAGACCATCGTGATTCAGCAGAAGCCGCTGCGCTGCACCTGGAGTCAGCTGTCGGCAGTGAGTGCCTCTGCCCTCTTGCCTGGGGCCGGAAAATCTGGCCGACAAGCTGTGCCTCGATGTGTTTGTTTTGACAGGGCGGTGTGCGTGGGAATGAAGGCGAGCAGCCAGGCTGGGAGAGAGGAGGAAGAAGCAGTTCGTTTTACTCGAATGTAGCTGTTCATCTTGGCTGTTCGCCCCCCACCCTGGGATGTGAACCCGGGTCCTTGGGACGTACCTGGAGTGCGCTAGGCTGGAGGCAGCGGGCCAAACTGCTGCTCCACCAGCACGCGCTCTGGATGTGGTTTTACTGTTTCTACCGAATAATCCTGGAGCCCTAGAGGAGAAACTCCTTGTCAGCTGTGAAATGTTTCTTGAACTGCGCGGGCAGCAGGGGGCTGTGGACTTCGGCACCTCCGGTGGGGAGATCAGGCTGAAAGAAGGCGAGAGCCTCGAGGAGGGTGTGTTATCGAGTCTGGAGACACCTGTTTCATTACCTTTTCTCGTTCGTTACCTCTTTGACTGCAGTGTACACGTACCAGCCAACTAACACGTGCTGACATTTGTCGTGTTGAGATCCAGTCTGTGCGCTCGGCCCAGCGGGGAGTTTCTGGCCGCCCGGCCTCCGGGCTTTCTCACTGGGTGTAGACACATTCTTCTCTCTCAAAGTTGGTTCACGATAGTCTCTGTTCTCGCTTGCTCTGCAGCTTTGAGAGCCACCGGTTCCTGTCGTGTGGTGCTGAGCAAGCTCTCCTGTCCGCATCAAGCATCCTTTGTTTCCCGCCATCGTATCTCCTTCTCGGGGCTTAAAGGCTGCGTGTGAGGCCCACTGTCCCGGATGGCCGTCTGGGCTCCGCGTCGCCACACACCTGCGATGCCACGTCGGAGGGTTTGCCTGTGGCTGGCTGGGGTGGGGGCGCGGCATCCAACGCCGGCCCATGCACCCTGTGTTCTCAGGCAGCAGGGGACAGAGCGGGTCCTGCCGCAGCCGAGGGGACCGTCGCTCTGATTCAGGGCGCTTTAGTTTCAGGGGACCGGGCGGCAGAGGAGGGGAGTCAGCGATCAGTGCATCCAAGGGGCAGCTGGGGCCAGCGTCATTGCCTATGAACAATGTCAGCTTGTTTCCCGAGGGACAGGCCCCGGGCTTTGGCCTGCCCTCGTGCCCTTTGCTCTTGTGCCCTTTGCTCTCGTGCCCTTTGCCCTCCTGCAGGGAAGGCTGCAGGATGTCGGGCAGGTCTCCGAAAACATTACATTTTATGTACTTTCTTGTGCATGGCTACCATTCTTGACATTCCCTCTGGCAGATGAGCTGGGTGGCCCCATCCGCCCACTTCCATCATGGCGACTCGGAATTCTTCTTCAGGGCAGACTGACCCAGGAAGGATGGCCCGCCAGTGGTCTTTCTGCCCGGGGACTCGATTTGGCCTTGACTTGGACGGTCTGCTTGGGGGGGAGTGCTGGCCCGCGTGTGCCTCAGCTGCTGTTGTTTCTTTCTCTTATCTTCATTGCAAATGTCTGCCTGCCTCCTGGGAGCATAACAGGTCTCTTATCACTTGACTTGGAAGAGGCGGGTGCATGCAGAAGACATCAGAAGTGCAGCCAACAGGAGAGCCACCAGGGAGGGCTGCCAGCCTCCAGGCTGCAGTGCCCTTTCCTTAGGGTGCTTGGGATGTGTCTCCTTTGGTTTCATGGGACACCCACACAGGAGACGGGAGTTCCCGTTCGAGTGCTGGGACAGGCTCAAGTGCTGGTGACTTGTGCAGGAGCCATTCAAGGGGCCTCAAATGAGTAATGAAAGTGCCAGCCGCCACGGGCTGTCGGCGGCCTGGAGGGAGTTGATGGCGAGCGTCTCTCAGCAGTTGGCTCTCCGTGGCGCTGGGGCGTTCTCCTGCCACCGGGCGCCCGACTTGCACTCCCTGCTCTCCCGAGATGGGCACAGACTGACTGCTGGCTGGCTTGATCATCAGAGGAGAGAGATTTGTTCTTTTTCCAGTGTGTTTCTTTAAAGAGCAAAAAGAGCTGTTCAATTTTTAATGATAGGAGAAATGAGAAACTGAATAGAGGGCGAGAATATAGGAAAACATCACCAAAGAGCAAGAGAGGAAACAGACGAGGAGTGATACATCAATCAGAGAACCCATCCAGGTGGTCAGCGTCAAAATAAAAAGGCTTCAGGAATGTGGAGCTACGGGGGTGACACTCAGAAAACTGCGAAGAAAGGAAGAAAATTTCCCAGAATTACAGGTATGATTTTCAGAACAGGAAGTGGCTCCCAGTCTGTTGTTCCTTGGACACGCAGGCCGTCTTCACTCTAGGGACCAGATGGCGCTGTGCCTCGGGCCTTGTGGACACCGATGTGACAGTGGTCGTGGCTGCCCCATCGGGGGATCAGAGGTGGAAGGGACTGGCGGTTTTCAGCTTGGAAAGTCACTTGACTGCTCGAGCCCCGTGCCGGCCGGTGACTGGCTCAGCCAGCTGCACGAGCACGAAGGTGGCTCTTGCTGAGTCTCTAGGAAGTGCTGGGGTTGCAGGAAAGCGCTGATCGTATCGTGCGCCTGGGACGGAACGCCGAGGCCTCACACGGCACTGCCAGGCGTGCGGTCAGCGTGGTGAGCCTCGGGCTTCCCCGGCGCCTGGCCCACGGGGGCCGGGAGGTACAGACAGCGTCACGCAGAGAAGGTGGGTCTTGACCAGCGTCTTCTTGCCGTTCCTCCGAATGCTCCCGCTGACGCTCACGTGCTCGGCAGGTACAAAAGTGTGGCTTCGAAGCCGTCGTGTTTGTTTTGTGAGGTTCAGTGACAGCGGTGGGCCTGCCCACGTTTATTTGTCCAGGGATATAGGTGTGATCTCCATCACCTTGACATACCAGGCTCCTTGGTGCTCAGGCTGCAGAGGCAAAAGCAAGCACGTTGGCACGGCCTCCGGTGAATTCAGCAGGGCCTGGCTCGCTGCTCAGGGAGCTTCGAAGCGCGTGCCTGTCGCGTCAGTTGGCTCAGAGCGGTGCAGCCGTTGCAGGGGCTGTCCTTGTATTTCACAGGGGTTTCCTCGGCTGTGGCTCAGGCCAAAGTGGACGCTCTAGCGGCTGGGCCTCAGTCGCCAGCCCGGGGCTTCCAGGACACGGTCTCCCGCGGGACGACCTTGTGGAAACCTGGGGGATAAGAAAGCAAGCTTTGAAAATAGCAGTTTCATTGCACACGTCATTTCATTCACTGGGAAAGAGACACTGTGGAGCCGTGGCCGTCTGCTCTGCTGGGATTGGGCTTTCAGGAGTTTCACTGGACTTTTCATGGAAGACATAGGATTTTCTCTCAAAACCGGGGCTCCGCAGTTGTCATCAGCCTGAAGTGTCAGTCTGTTTGCAGAAGCGCTTCCTGCAATTAGAGGTCGTAGGGAATTTCATTCTTTTCCCTTAAATGTGCGCGCTTGTGTGAACGACCGTGCGGTGTTCAGTGACGGAAAATCAGCTCTCCGCTCGGGTCATTTTCCATTTATGTGCGTTGAATCTCACAGTCTCGTAAAGTTATTTTTAGCCTTAGATGGTGATGAATGTCTTTGACCATATCTAGCTTTTATGTTTAGAAAGTGGAAATAAGGTCTCACTTTTCCTGTGTGGTTCACTGTCAGTGTCCCTGGGGTAAGCAGAGCTTTAGACACACACCTGCCTGCACTTTCACGTGGGACAGCAGGTCTTCTGGATGTGTGTGCCTTTGTGACGAACAGAAGTAGGGGTCCCCGTGCCTAACCTGGGCCCCATCAGCGTCCTCTCCCGCCGGGAGCCTGCAGGGGAGGCTGTCCGGTCTGCGGGGACACTGGGGTCCATAATCTCCTGCCATCTCAGTGCATTCACTTGGTGTTCTTCTCCTAACTGTCTAGAAAATTAATGTTGACTCACAGGAGCAGCCAGTCCCCGTAAAAGGATTTAAATGTTTCAGATGAGACTGGCGCCTCTTTTGCAGTCACACCTGCAGCCCTGGAGTCTCCCTCCTCTTTTGACTGTGCTGTTCTTAGTCTGATCATCTCCTCCCAGCGCGTTTGAGGGAAAAATAGAGATTCCGTGTTTACGGAAGTAAGACAGGACAGATTTTCCTTCGCGCCCCTTTTGTGAACAGTGTGATCGGTGAATAGCTCTGCGTTTCCCCGGCAGCTCTTCCTGGCTGTCGCTCCGGGGCGGGGCAGGCCCTCTGCCGTCTCTCCCGGCGGGTCGCTCGGGCTCTGAGGGTCTAATGCAGCCAGGAGCCGAGGGTCTTCTCTTTAGAGAAAAGCACACGCGAGTCCACGTGGACATAGGTGTCTGTATGTTTCGGTTTTCTTTTTTTCTGTGTCAGTTGGAGGGTGTTTTTAAAATTTAATTTAGTGGTTTTTTTTCAGGCCAAGAAAAGAACATAATTTAGCACGTTAAATACTTATTTCAGAAGACCCTCAGGAGAGTACAATAGATTGGCTATTTCCCAAACAATTCGACGTTAAAATGAATATAGTAGTACATATAAAAACAGTGTAAGCTGCAGTCACAGCTCCTTAATGTAGAACATTTTAAAATTGGGATTATCAAGAAGAATAAGGTACCTAAAAAAAACTCAGTGTGATGAAAGTTAAATCAAAAAATTTCGAATAGCCTTATCTTTCCAAATAAAACAGTCTCAATAACAATAAAAACGAAACAGGATAAAATAGGAAGCACACAGGATTTGGGCACAGAAGGTGAATTTAAACCTTGGCTGACACTTGTGTGCTGTGTAACCTTTGGCAGATTTCTCAGCTTCGGTTTTCACATCTGTGAAATGGGGATGCTGAAATCTACATCACCGGCTCCTCTTAAATAAGACAATATCTGCCGGGTTCTCGACTAGAACAATTACAGGCAAAGAAATGCGGGAGGTAATTAAGTCTCCCGGGACCACATGCCCTTTCCTGTGAGTGTCACCGAACCAGAGGGTGGGAGGGGGTTTTTGCCCTGAATTCGGCCCCAGACACAGGGATGCCTCCTCCAGCGTTGTATCTGTGCAGTTTCCACGAAACCTGTTCTCTGTAGACATTTTTCTTTTCCGAGTCACAGCAGTGTGGGACCGTCACACAGCCCGCTCTGGAAAGGCTGCCGGTGGAGAAAGGAAATAGAGCCACCTGCCTGGCTGGACTGCGTGCCGGGCAGGCCATGGATCTCGCCGCGGCCGTGTCTGCTGAGCGATGGCTGGGAGGACGGCGGGGGCGCGGGGGCCTGTGCCCCGTGGGGCAGAGCCCTCAGGAGACAGGTGCCACAGGGAAGTGGGAGGACAGAGTGCGAGGGTGTCTCATTTGAACCGATCTCCCACGGGGGTGCGGGTTCACCCAGAAACCTGGAGCTGGGGCCCAGCGGGAGGGCGCAGAGAGGCATGGGGAGCTTGGAGAGGGAGCGCCTCCTGTCTGTGTGGCTGACCGGCGGCCCTGCTCGCCTGTGTGGGATCCTGAGGACCGAGCACAGGGCTCCCCCTTGCTTTCCTGTCCTGCGATGCCCTGAATGGTCATATGGTCCCTTAAGTAAGGCAGAATTGCCACCGTGCGGCATATCTGTGATCTGCGGGCAGAGCGGCTGTCCCCGCAGAGGGTGATGCAGCGTCTGGGTGTCGGGCAGAGTGGGCGGGCGGGCAGGAGCCAGCCTGGACCTTGGGAGGGCGAGCGGTGGAGGTGGAAGAGCGGGAGGAAGGCCGTGCCCCCGCAGCCGTGCGCGCTCCCTGTGCGCCGTCCGATGGCAGGGCCCCTCCGCCCTTCTGCTCTGTGATCTCTTCCATCTGTGGCTTCAAGTGCATCATGTGTCCTGGTGCTGTCACGTCACTGTCCTGGCCTTTCCCTGAGCGACCGTCGAGGCATCCCTGTCTTTCCGATAGCTGGCGGGTGTCCCTGCCTGCCTGTCCGGAGGTTTTCTCCTCGTCACCCGAGCCGGCCTCTCACGCTGCGTCATCTTCCCCCGTTTGTCTCTCTGGTTGCTCAGTCAGAAACCTGAGCACTCTCATTCTTTCTCCCCTCGCCCGCTTCCCACCCAGCCGGGGCCTCCTGCTACCTTCCAAGCGGAGCTGCCGCCCCAGCCGAGGAGGCTGTCGGAGGGACGGTCCACCAGGGACTTGACCAGCACTGACCCCTCTGCTCTTTTCTCACTGGCAGCGCTGATAGATAGAAACCTGGGTCTCTATTGAGGCAGGGACAGGTATGCGAGAGACAGGTGAGGTGGTGGATGCGGTATGGCTGTGCGGACAGGTATGACGACAGGGACAGGTGTGCGGTAGCTGCAGGCCTGGCTGGAGGTGCTGTCTGGCTGCAGATGGCGGCATGGATGTGGGAGTAACTGTAGATCCGTAGTTGCTTTGTGACCTGTTAAAATAGACAGAGTGTTGACTCTGCTCTGCTCCTCGTGATGGCTTCTCACTTCAGTCAAGAATGAAGGCTGCGCCCTTGGTGCTGTTGGGGCTGTAAGGGCCCCGCCATGGCTCTGACTCACACGCTGCACCCTGCTCTTGCTCGGGGGCCCTGCTGCTCCCCAGCTGCCAGGGCGCCCGTGTCCGGTGCCCACGTCCAGCGCCCACATCCAGTCCCCACGTCCGGTGTCCACGTCCGGTGTCCACGTCCAGTCCCCATATCCAGGCCCCACATTTGGTGTCCACGTCCAGTGCCCACGTCCAGCGCCCACATCCAGCGCCCACATCCAGCGCCCACGTCCAGTCCCCACATCCAGGCCCTACGTCCAGCGCCCACATCTGGTGCCCACGTCCAGGCCCCACGTCCAGGCCCCACATCCGGCGCCCATGTCCAGGCCCCTCAGCAGCTGCGTCTCCAGTCTGCAGACTCCTCCCCACACTCCAGTCCTCTCCCTGACGCCTCCCTGCTAGTGCCCACATCCCCTCAGTAACGTCGTCCTGCTGTGCGGGACCCGGGAAGAGTGCCCGCCTTCCTGCCGGCCCAGGGCGCCGTCACGAGTGCCTGGAGGGGCCAGTGAGGCGCTAGACCTTCGTGAAAATGGCAGTGACTCAGCCGTGAAGATGGCCAGGCGTGTCCTCGTCGGGGCCGTTTGGAGGCGGACATGAATGCTGGTCAAAGAAAGTCGTTGCCCGTGTCTTGGACCGATCGGTGTCTCTGAACCCCTGGGGAACCTCAGTTTAGAGCTGTGCTCGCACGGCAGATGCCTCGTGTGACATCCTGTGAAACGACATTCTGTTCTCCCCACGGCGACTCTCCAGGGAGGCGGGTGGGCTGTAGGTGGGAGCACCGCCTCCAGGAGCACAGCGTCCACGGGAAGGCGGACGCTCCATGGCTTCAAGGAACCCTGATTTCCTGCGGGAAGGTTCTGCTCTGCAGGGATGTGGGGTCACCTTCAGGTCTGCTCTTTCCCTCCAGACTGTGTGGGGCCCGGGGGACTCCTCCCTCAGCCAGTGGCGGGCCTGGTTCTCAGGCTGCAGCCCCTGACAGTGACCCACACTGGTTGGTCTCCATGATGACCGCAGAATCATCACCACCCAACCTGCGACGGTATCGTAAATTAAATGGCGCTTAAGAATGTGTGACCCGTTTCTCCCATTGGTCCAGGCAGCCTGTTGACTCCCTAGGGGTCAGTCTTCTCTGATCCTGATCCCAGGGCAAGGGCGCTCGGGTCAGTGGGTGGGCTTTTGCCAGGCAAGGTTGTTACAGATGGTTTCCTCCATGCTGCAGAAGATGAGTCCGCCACCCCGCCCGCGGACACAGTGGCAGGACGGAGCCGTTCCCACGTGGGCGCGAGCAGCCCTCAGTCTGCTGAGCGTGCAGGGAGCGTGGGGCCCGCGCTTGGGTGGGCCCAGCAGGGGCGTGTTTATGGACGTTCACGACTGACCAGATGTCTGCGCGGGGCCTAGGGCCACCGGGGACGGCGGTAGGTTCTCCCAGTCTGCCTGCCCCGTGCAGGCAGGGAGGGCAGGTGTGCTCTCCTCTCCGTGGAGACGCCGCCACTCCGAGAAGGTCAGTGCTTCCTTGGGGTCTTGAGATGACCTCTTGGAATCATCTCTCATTTATCCCACCTGGACACTCACGCACAGGACCCCAGACTGAGCAGGAGCCATCTTCTTCCCGCCTGGGACCAGGCCGGTAGTGAGACGCAGCACCGTTGCCTGTTGGGTCTCTTCTTGCCATGAGTCGGCGGTTTCCCCTCCTGGTGTCTGCCTTCTCCCAAGGGCTTCTGGAATGTTGACTTGCGCCAGCGGGGCGGGCCTGTCCACCGTGTCCACAGCTTCCCGAGAGAGGAGGTCTCAAGAAGGTACTAACTATCGCTAAGTGGCCGGTGCCAGCCAGCGTGGCTCCGGGACGCACCGTGGCTGGAAATTCGGGCCCCCGGCTGCGAGGTCCAGGCGTCATGAGGGGAGCGGGACTCCTCGCAGGGACTTTACTGCTCGTGCGGCGTTGATGCAGGAGAACTCGCCTCCCGGGTAACCCGCTCTGTGTGTTTTCAGGGCTGGTGTGTCCAGCCCAGGTTTCGCAAAGCAGAGTTTACCGGAGACCTCAGCACATGATTTTCAATTCTGTCCTTCCTCGTGTGTTACGTGTAAGTAGATGATGACCAGAAATGGGTGGACTTTGTGTGGCCATTCACTGAGGTTCTGACCGGTAGATCGAAAGCGCGGGAACCTGACCCCCGCATCCTCCTCCGCGCCAGGCCCTCTGTGGGGGGCACATGGAGCCAGCCCACAGCACGCGCGCCGGGAGCCTGGGAGCGGCTTGGAGACTGTGGAAATGAATCTTCTGGATGCTGCTTTTGAAAGGTCGTGGGGCAAGTGCAGAAGGAGACACGGAGAGGCGGGCAGCCGCGGGGGGCGCAGGCTCTCCAGGCAGCGCCTGGACGCGTGAGCGTGGTGGCCTGGAGGCTGGAAGCTCTCGAGGCATGAGCTCTGCCTGGAGCGCGGCTGGAGAGACCGAAGTCATGGGAGGACAGCGGTCAGCCTGTGCCTCTTCTCCGACCCCCACACAGCGAGAGAACGCCCGGCCGGGACCCCAGGTGCCCGACCCGTGATGGCAGGCCTCTGTCCCCTCCTCCGCGGCGTTCAGGACAGGTTTTGCTCTCTTTGGATGAGTATCGCAGATCCTAGACCCTCACTGCCGTGTCCGTGTTCCGGTTAACTCACTGCCTCTGGCAGTTGACGGCCTCTCTGCCAGCCACGTGATAAAGTAACAAAGACACACGAAGTGGCCGCAGAGATGCCGGCCCTGCCGTGCACGCGGATGCCGTCTCCTGCAGGGACCCACACCGGTCCCTCCTGGGCTCAGCGCATCTGCATCCTGGTCCACTCGATGACCACTGATGAACACGGGCACCACCGCCCTACACACGACACCTCCTGATTGTGGCCTGATGACATGCTCCCTCCTCCGCAGGAGAAGACCGTCTTCACTGTCTCCCTGCTGCCTCTTCGACTGCTGTCCTGAAACCCACCTCCTTCGGGGTCTCCTGTCTGTAAAGACACTGTAACGGAAGCGTCAGACTGAATGTGATCACAGAAGCCCGCCACTTCTTATTTACAAGAGCAGCATGCAGGGGCCGCTGCTTCTTGCGTCTGTCCTTAGAACGGCGGCTTTTTCCAGCCTTTGAAGGATAGAGGTGACGCTTTGGTTTCAGGAGCCAAAAAGCTGGTGCAGCCCCAGTAGAAGCAGCAAACTTCATAGCTCATACGCGTGTCCTCGGCTCCCTTCCCGTAGGCGTCACCTGCTTTCTTCTCCTGTGTGTTAGCCCCTTGCCGCGGTGCCCGCTCAGCTGCTCGTGCGGCCTCTGCTGCGGCTTCTCTCATCTGATTAAATAATCTCCGAGCGCCGCCCTTTGCCCCGCAAACTTTCTGAGTCATTAACTTGCTGTCTGTCCACTAACCTCCTCCTCTCCTCTTGGTTGTCGTTGAGGGAAAAGCGTACCTCTGGTTCGCCTGCAGGATGAAGAGTAAGTCTGGGTTCGAGCCCCAGCTCTCCTGTGTGGAAGCAGGAATAGTAATGCCTTTCCCGCAGGGCTGCTCTCTGGCCGAGCTGCCTGGGGGGACTGCCCGGTGCCTGGCAGGCACTCGCTGCACGGTCGTTGGGGAGTCAGTGGGATGCGTACCCCGGGCACCGGGCACCGTGGGGCAGGCTGCGCGGGCGCTGGTCCCCTGGATCACAGGCGCTCGACCTGTGCGCTTCATACCTGTGGGTCTGCGGCTGCAGCCTTCAGCCTCCTGTCTGTGTTGAAGCCCCGTGGGCGCATCCAGGCGTCTGTCTCCCTAGAGGCCGCGCTGGCCATGGGGGCTGCGATGTTTGTTCTGTGGACCTGCACGTGTCTGGGAGCTGAGGGCCGCTGCTTCTTGAGACCCCACCACTTCGATGAGGAGTCTAGAATTACGCGTGAAAACAGTTGATCAGAGAGGGATGGGTTTGTTTGTTTTTTTGAGCAAATGCGTCAGGAGGTTCCTGTCACCTAAGTGACACAGTTCTTCATGAGCCACATGTTTTTATCAAATGGGCCATCGCCTTCTAAAAGGACAGGTGTCACAGGAGTGAAGGCCAGTAGGCAGTCAGGCAGGAAGACCGAGGAGGAAGAAGCATCTTTGCATCGTTATTTTTATTTAGTGGCTCACGCTGGTTATTTCCCCGCAGGCCCTGGGACTCGAACCCAGGGGTACGTGGCCTGCTCTCCTTCAGAGGCGATTGCTGTAACCACTGATCCACCAGAGCGTGCCTCTATGTCTCCTTTTTAAAAAAGGAAGAAAATACAGTGTTTTATTTGCCTACCCCTCCCTAAATGTAAGGCCACCCCCTCCTTGGTCTCCGTCACTCATCCTCAGGAGGACGGTGTGCTCCAGGGGGGCTGGAGAAAGCCTCAGGGGCCTCATTACTGGGCAGGGTTTTCACTTTAAGAACCTCAGAAGCACTCAGAGCTGGTTCCCAGGCTCTTTACAGTGAAAGCGCTCCAGCTCGTTTGTCATCCGGAGCTGTCGCGGTGAAGTATGCTGAAAGGAGCTGGGGTGACTGTGTCCCCTGCTTTAACTTTCCTTGGCAATTCATTCCCTTCCCACTGGAGCGCTGAAGATCAGAGCTCTGAAGAGCGGGTCTCCCACAGGGATGAATAACAGCTGATTTTCAGCCAGGGGACACTCTGAGTTTAAAGGGCTTGGCTCAGAAGGGATTCATGTGCAGGACTGTTTTCTGGAGCCTGAGTGGCCGGGCTTGTCGCTCTCTGACTGATTCCATGGGCTTCCTCGCAAAGCCCTTTTGGCTGGTCCTTGAGGACTCTGCCAGGCTAACAGGTGGCCTCCCTGGCTGGTGGGGAATGAGCAGGAACGTGCCTCAGCTTATCTAGAAGCAATAGCAAACCCCTGTTTGCCCCAGAAATGATGACCTGGGTGGCTGAGAGGCTGGCTGGGGCACCCTGACTGCACGGAAGAGGACAGCTCCTGTTTCAGAGACTTGGTCATTGGCCCTGTCCGGGCTCCCTGGGGGCCTAGCGAATGTGGCTTTTATTTCCAGTCCGTGTGGTCAGCGGCCCAGGAATATTGCCCAGCGTTCCTGGCTTTCCTGACGCCGTTCCCTGCAAGGTGAAAAGACCCGTAACTGCTGAGTGCGGGGAGCAGTCGGCTGCAGAGCCGGTTCCAGCGGCTGGTGTCTACTTTGCTCAGACGGGCGAGGCAGCCGGAGGCACACGTCCGGCCTTCAAGGCGGGTCGCTGATGCTGGACGTTTGGCCCACACTTTCGGGGCGTCCACCCTGCTGTGAATTTCCAAAACTATGCTTCGTGCCTCGCTGGACAAAGTCATGTTCTAGATGAAGTGTGTTGTATGGTTTCTGTTTTTTCGCATTAGAGTCCGCTGTTTACTTTCTGGAGAAACCACCTAGATTTGCTCGTGTTTTCGAACTTAGGTTACAGCTATAGCATTGGGCCATCGGTTGTTTTATTTGAGTTAATTTTTACCCAGTTGTGAAGCCCTGAAGAGGTTGACACGCTTTCCTACTTTCTCCTTAGAGTCTGGGATCTGTCATGGCTGAATTGAACCGCTTTGTGAACTGGTTAGGTTCCACACAAGAACTCAGACTGAATCCAGTGCTTCATTTTAAATTCCTTCTGCACACTCAATGGAATGCTAAGCAGCTGTGAAAAAAGACGAAATTGTGCCCTTTGCAAAAATATGGATGGAACGGAGGGGATCATTCATGCTAAGTGAAAGAAGCTGGGAAGAAAATGAGAAACGTAGAATGGTTTCACTCCTATTTGGAATATAAAGACACAAAACAAAAAACAGACAGCTCTCAGCAAAGCTCATAGGGTGGAGGACTGGGGACTTGTGGGGCGGGGTGGGGACAAGGAAAGGAAGGAGGAACCAGGAGGCGAAGGACAGTGAAGTAAGTGCTAGATGGAGGTGCGATTGCAGTCTCCCAAAATGCATACAGCACTGTAAACAAAAGATACAATATTATTTAGTAAAAGAATAGTACCAATAAGAAAAGAAAGGACACAAGTATCCCTAAGAAAAAAACAAACCACTTCTGCAAGTCTACTTATCGATGACGTCATCAATAAAAATGTAAAGTGAAGAAGAAGAAAATTCAAGCGAGGTGCCCCCTGGTGGCCTAGCTGGTTAGACCTGCACAGTCCACACATCCCACGGCCCCTGGTTCAAGACTTGGGCCGGGGAGCCGCCAACCCAGGCAAACAGCTGAAAAAAATAAACAGTGCGCTTCTTCCTCCTCTCTCCTCCCGCCTGCCCACCTGCCTTCGTTCCTGCCTGCAGCTTTCCTTTAAAAAAAACGTTCAGGTGAGGTCAGAGACCTTTCAAGGAGTGTGACTGTGGCCATCTGTTCCCCCAAGCTACCAAATTAAGAAATATATTTTTAAAAAGTGTCCGTACAATTTTCATTTCTTTTAAGTAGCAAACTAGGAATCCGGTTTGAGAAACTTGTGTATCACTAATGTTTTTCTAAAAGATGCTGGTCTATTATTGTCTCCACAAGGGGAACTGGAAGAAATGTGATGTACTTGACAATAATTTATGCTGAGCAAAGATGTGCCCACTGCAGGGAGCATGCAAAACTTTAAACTCTAATTATAACATCTGCTGAATACACATTGTTTTCTCTTGCACACACACACAAAGAGAAGCTGGTTTTCTAGTGGCTTTACTTAAGTTTGCTGACATTGCTCACTGTGTTTGAATCAGAAAATTTCCAGAGGTGTTTCTGTTAAAGCCTTGGCAGGCGGTCTGTCTCCTCCGTTCCCCTCCCTCCCCGTTTCCTTTTCTTGCTTCTTTCTGCTGGGATTTTGCTGTGTGTTTCCTTTCTCCCTTCATTTCCTCTGCCCTCCTGGCTCCTCTGCGTGTCTTCTCTCCAAAGGAGACGTGGTCCTCTAGTCTAACAGCAGTGCCATTTCACGGTGGTCAGCTGCCTGTGGCGGGGCCAGCGGGTACCTCATCCGAGCGCGGGGGAGAGCGCGCTGAGGACCGTGGCCCTGCGGGCGGGGCGCTGGGCCAAGGCCGGGCAGGGGCGGCTGTCTGGGCCGCTCTTCTGGCTTCTCGAATTCCTGGGGAACGCTGCCTGGACGCTCTTTTTCCTGCCATGGTGGCTTTTCCGGCCTCCTGGTTTCTTCCTGACGACGACGGTGTTAAAGGAGTATTTTTCGTTTTCGGACTAGTGTGAGTGAAAGGGGCCACTTGTGCCTTTCTGCGTTGCCGCTTTCACAGTGACCTCTTTCCCCTCCAAAGAGCAACTGCTTTTTCGAGAGCTGTTTCCCACGTCTTCTTGGTGGGGCGACTACCCTTCTCTTTCTTCTCTGACCGAAGGCGCGGCGTCAGAGTCTCGTCTCGTCGGGCGCGGTGCGTTGTGTCCAGGGCGTGGGTGTGGCACTCTCCGGCCTGCCCAAGCAGCTGCCCCGTGGCCTCTCAGCCTGGCTGTCGTCTGCGGTCTGCGCTCACTAGTCTGGGGACCCAGATGCCAGTGGCCTGCGGCTCCCGCTGCCGAGCTCGTCAGCAGGGCCGCTGACACCCTGCGGGCTGGACATCCGGGGCCATTCCTGCCCGGGCTGAGCCCCTCGGAGCTCCCCGAAGGGTCCTGCTTCCTCGGGCGGCCCTCCCTGATGAAAGTGAAGGAGGAGGCCTTTGTGGCTGTGGGTTTGGCTGTCCCACGTCGGGGGCGACGCTAAGAGCACGTCACGCCGTGGGGGCTGAGGACATGCACGTGGAGACGGGCACAGCCCTGGCTCGAGGTCTCAGCCCGATCGCTGCTCCCCAGGCGCGGTGCCGCCAGTGGGAGCGGGGGCCCCACGCGACGCAATGAAGAGCCTGGGCCCTGGAGATGGCGGCGCGGGCGCGGGCCTGGCCTGCCCCTCTGGCTGCATGAGCTTCCGTCCTGTGTCTCGGTTTTGTCCCCACCTGTGAAGTGAGGACCAGGGCGGTGGTGACTTTCTAGAATTTCTGTGAGACTCCACTGGGAAAGGGGTGGGAAAACCTTAGCCACTTCCTGGGACAGTGTTGATTAATTGATTGTTCATTTGCTATCGACTTAGGGCTCCTTCTACGCTCCTGCGTTCCCACTGTTACCAGAAATCAAAGCACCGCCCCTAACACGTGCACCCGAGCTTGGGCAGACCTCTCCTCCAGGGCAGTCAGAGTCCACGCGGCTGGACCCCAGGAAACGTCCGCAGTTCGCTTCGGTTCCGCAGGCGTGGGTTTCGGGACGCGTTAGCCGCCGGCAGGTGCTCCCTCCCCCGAGCGCTGGCCTCTCCCCAGCGGGCCGCCCCAGGTTCAGCCAACGGGTGTCTGCCAGGCTGGTTGGATCGGGAAGGCGGACCCGTGGAAACGGGGGTCTGGGCACGCGCCACTCGAAGAAGCAGGAGTTGCTTTTGTTTGTAATTAATTACTTAAATATTGATTGCAGTCACTTTGATTTACAAAATAAGCCCAGATGTGTAAGCTCCCATCAGTCAAATACATGCCAACACGCCCTGCCCTCCGCCCCGTTGCCGCAAGTCCTCCCCCGCTGCCCAGGGGACCCCACATTGGCTCCCACTCGTGACCCCAGTGCTGCCATCAGTTCCAGGCGCTGCTTTACGTTTCGTCTGTTCCTTTATCTTTCACACAGGAGTGAGCTCGTCCAACGCTTGTCGCTCTCCCTCTGACTGTCTCCTCCCCTCTGGTTCCATGCACGTTGCTGCAAACGACAGGCTTTCACCTGTGTGTGGCTGCGTCATGTTCCAGGGAGACCACGTTTGTCCGCTCACCTGTTCGTGGACGTTTAGGTGGTTTCCAGTTCTCGGCTGCTGTCCTTAGGGCCGCAGGAAGCCCGGGGCCACAGCTGTCTCGTGAATGAGTGTTTTGTGTTTCTCGGGTTAGTACTAGGAAAGAGTCGTTTTTAGGGCGCTGTTCTCTGAAATTGAGGTTGCATCTGCGGTTCAAATGCCAGGCCGGTGTCTCTTCCTGCCTCACTCTCACGGAAGGCTCTGGCCCCTCTCAGCTGACCTGCGTCAGAGCGCCGGCCACACCAGGGAGGAGAGGCTTGAAACAGCGGCTTCAGCGAAGGAGCCTTAATTAAACCACGTGAAAGTCCCATCTTATGAAGAGAGGCAGTCGCAGCGAAATTTGATTTTAAGGCTCACTGCATTTCAGTTGGAAGAAATCGTGTTGCTTTGACGCTGGATGATTAATGATACATGGAGTGGTGATAACCATCAGGAGAGTCTCTTACACTTAGAGCTCGATGAACACAAGAACGTTTAGGAAATTCAGTTTAAAAACATAGGTTTGCATCAAAATTTGCTTGGGAAATTAATAAGACACCCTAACTCCTGGAATTCTATTACATTAAGAAGTTTGGGGGGGGTGGGTAACTGACATGAAAATGTGATTTCAGGGAGAAAAAAGAATATAAAATTTCCAACTGTTAAGAGCAGCATTTATTTTTACAAGGATGATGGTGGATGTCACATCATTATTTTTCTGTTCTTCTGGACTCACTTAGAGAATCTGCTACCACATTTTACAATGTCTGGATTTATCATTAGGAAAATGGAGCTTTTTAATTAATTGAGTTCAAGCTTAGAATGAAAAATCTGAGAGATCAACTTAAAATTTGTCTAGGAGAATGTGGTTTAGATTTTTTTTTAGGAAGTATAGCAAACTAAGTTTGACCTTCACTGTATTTCATTGCTCTTTATCCTTCGGAGGAGGGCGCCGGCTCCTGAGGCCCTGCTCTCTGTCCAGGGAGGGTTTGCTGGGCTGGTGCACTTGATTGCATGTTCAGGTGCACACTGGTGACCCGGACCCTTCCTGCTGCTTCTCCAGACAAAGTCGGCCTCACATCGCCACTGGCCATATTCAGTATTTGAGAAAGACTGTGAAATTCGGGGCGGGAGGACTTTGTTGTCTTGTTCGATTGGATTTTTATAAAGAGCAATATTCCACAGAGTCTGTGTGCAAAGCAATGTTGAGATGACTTTTTGCTCTGATCCTGGACGGTCGTGTCTCAGAACGTCTTCGTTCGGGTTTGGGAAATGAATTTGATAAGTCTCTGAGGACTATCCACGACCAAGACTAGAACAGATTAACTCAGCCGGAGGGGATACTGTTTTCAGTTCCTTTTTTTGTTTCTTTGTTTTAAGCACAGGTGCAGCAGGAATGAAGGTGAGCAGGCAGGCGGGCAGGGAGACAGGAGGAAGCACTTTATTTATTTGTATTCAGTTGTTCATCTTGGTTGTTCCCCGGGCCTGGGACATCCACCGGGAGCCTTGGGATGTCTGTGGATTATGCTCAACCCCTACTCCACCAGGGTGCCCAGGTTCTTTTGTTCAGTTATTGAACTATGATGTTGATTTGCTCACAAGATTAAATATTGTTTGAGGATTATGAGATCTGAAAACCAGTATGAGCTAAATTCAATACTTGCATAATTTCTCTTTCTTTCTTTTTTTTTTTTTTGAGGAAAGGTGCGGGCAGGATTGAAGGTGAGTAGGCAGGCAGGCAGGAAGAGAGAGGAGGAGGAGGAAGAAGCGTTTTGTTTTATTTTTGTTTAGTTGTTCACACTGATTGCTCCCCGGACCGGGGACGCAAACTCAGGGGTATGTGGCCTGCGTGCCTTCGGAGGCGATTGACCTAACGCTGCTCCACCAGGGCGCACCTCTTAATTAATTTCTGAAGGGCTTAGAGTTAAGTCTCAGATAATAAAGAAATTATTGAAGTGAATTAAGTCAACGTTTTTGCTTTCCCCGCTAGGTGAAAAGAAATGGATTGTCGCAGAGCATCAGCCAGGAGGAGAGGAAGCGACAAGAGGTGCGTGTGTGTCGGTGTCTCGACCGTCAGGGTGGCCATGCAGGTGGGCTCTGCATTCCAGGGTTTTCCTGGAAAGCGACTTGCCGTGTTCTGTCACGAGAACGGCGTGTGGTCGTGGTTGGGTAAAACCGCACGGAAGCCCTGGAAAGCACGTTTTGTGATAGTACATCATTCTGACTTGAAGAAAAAGCAGCTTGCGCAGCTGTTTCAGCTGGAAGAACTAGCGGTTGAAGGAACAGACAGCCCGTCCTGAACGTAAAACAGGACCCGGGGAGGCTGGTGGAACCTAGGAAAGCAGCTGCATGCCCCAAATGCCCCCCGTTCTGTAGGCCCCCACGTTAGGGAGAGCTGGGCGAGGACACGCAGGAGCTCTGAACACTCCTGCCAGATTCCTGGAACTCTAAAAGGGCCCCAAAGTGACGGCTTCTTTATTAAAAAGGAAAGCCAGTCATCACTGCGCTTCACAGCTCGAAGGCAAAGCACGTGTCTAAGAAAGTTGTTTGCTTCAGTGCTCGGGCGACGTTCCCACAGTTCTCCCCCATCCTGTGTGCAGCGGCGACGTGCCTAAGCGCGTCTTGTTGGAAACGAATTCCGCAAACGGCAGAGGTCTCCCTTTGCTATCCCGTTGATTTGGGCTAACACACAAATAGAAAGGCGCAGGGCAGTGCCCTTTTTGAAAGTTTAAAAAGACAGACTAGAGCATGACACGGGTGCCATCCTCGGGAATCCACTCGCGTGTGTATTGCATGCATCGTTTTTCCTTCACAGTTTTCCCAGTGAGGAAAACAGGTTCCGGTAGCGTGGCCGTCCTGTGTCCCCGAGGACCCCGGTAGCAGCCGCACGGGCAGGCGCCGTCTGGTTTACATCAGACGCGCGCGGCGCACACACTGCTGTGCGTGGTTACAGTGTAGCTGGCGGACTCACTTCTCGCAGTATTTCTGGTTACTTTTTCCGTTCAGCGTTGCTTTTGAGGTGTGTTCACCTCATCTGTCCATTTTCATCTAGATCGTCCACCCCAGCGACTGTGCAGTGAAACCACCGAAACCTTTTCTTCCGTGAACGGGGGCCGGAGCCTCTGCCTTTACCGATGACATGGCCGCCTGAGCAGTGCTTGTCCCGGTGGACAAAGTCACGACCTTCTCCAGAGTCCAGAGACCGTTTTAGAACTTCTGTTCTCTTAAACTTTGTTGCATCCGTCCTGCTCTATGTTGGAAGTATTCAGTTTGTGATGTAAAATAGTAATGACAGCGGCAAATCCACTTCAGATTTCTATTCCTGTGCAGCTGCCGTTAGCAGGGGTCCCTGCGTTTGCTCGTGGTGTCGCTCTGTTGAAGGACGTTTTCATGATTAGAACCTTGAACTTAGATGAAATGATTAGCACGTATTCGTTTTTCATCATATCATTTTGTTCCAGTCTTGGTATTTGGGATTTGATGATAAAATCCTTTGCTTTTGAAGATAAAGAATTTTTTTTAAGAGGAAGGAAGGGAGAAGAGCAATTAGCTGGGAAGGAAGGAAGAGGAAGAAGAAGCATCTTCTTTTCTTTAGCAGTTTAATTTGAGTTTTTGGCTCAGGATCTCCAGCCTGGGTCCCTGGGCTGTATGTGGCCAGCATCTCAGCTGCCCAAGTTCAGGACACGCGCTGCTTTTGAAAATACTTTGAGCCATCCCCAGGCACCACCATTCCCATCCACACCTGCAGTCTGTCCCCGCGGGTCAGGAAGGGAGAACGCGTCAGTGTGCGGTGCCTTTCCCGAGGGCATTGCAGGGACTGAACACGGGACACAGGCTGAGGAGCCTCTGAAAGTGTTCTTCCCCTCAGGCCTCTCACCTGGCCTGGAGCGATAAAGCTCAGCCAGCGCGTGCAAGTTAGACGTGGCAAACTGCCGTCGCTAAGCCGGGAGATGACCGCTGGGCCTGGTGCCCCGGTCCTGGCCTCCTGCCTGCCCGCCGTGCTCCAGACAGCCCTGGCCGCCCCCCAGGGGCTTGGGGGCCTCCCTGCGCCCTTTGGGCCAATTTCGTGGAGGAGCGCGGGCCCGGCTGACGGCTGCAGCCCAGAGGCCTCCAGACGGGACGTGGCTCTCAGGCGGCAGCGCCCTCCCCAGGCGGGATGCTTGTCGCGGTTCTCAGAGCTGCGGCTGCAGTGACTTCCTCAGCTTAGGGGGCCTGTCCGCCCGCCCGCCCCTGCGGGTGGCATCTCAGCACCATGAGCGGCTGCCAGCGCTCATGGCTCCAGGAGCTCTGCAGACGGTCCTTCTGGAGACGCTGCCGGGAGCACGCGTGGCTGGCGGGACAGACAGGCTTCCAGTCGCGTGAGTCCTGTGAGAATCCGAGTGGTGGCTGAGAACCTGCGGACACTTGTGCACCCGGAATATCTGCCATTGCTGATGGCCCGTCAGTCTGATTACAAGGGGCGAGAGGACTCAGAGAGGACTCAGAGCAGCGGGAGCGAAGGAAGGGCTCGTGAGAAATCTTCTGTGTCCTAAGTGAGCCATAAATCCTGACTTTCAAAGCGGGCGGAGGCGACGCCCCAGAGGTTAATTAACGTCCCGCTGAGATTTACGACACCAGACTTCCTGCCTCTAGTCTGCCTCTTGGCAGAGCCTGACCCCGCGCCGGCCTCGGGTCACACAGTCCCCGCTCTTCTTCTTCCCAGTTTAGACTGTGCGCCTCTGTCTGCAGCGTGGAGCCTGTGAGCCTTGCAGAAACCCTGCGGCGCAGCTTCCGAACGCTCGTCTCTGTCCTTCACCAGTTAGGGGCATCTCGAGGTGGCGGCAGAGCCGCCTGCGGCACGTCCATGAGAACTGCTAACGCGTCTCCTTCCCCCCGACCAGGCGATCTTCGAGGTCATATCTTCGGAGCACTCTTACCTGCTCAGCTTGGAGGTCCTCATACGGATGTTCAAAAACTCCAAAGAACTGAGCCACACGATGACCAAAACGGAGAGTCACCACCTCTTCTCCAACATCAGCGACGTCTGTGAGGCCAGCAGACGGTGAGTGCACCTCCGGCCGGGTGCAGCGCTCCCGGCCAGGTCTGCGGCGTTTGCGGCGCGTTCACGCGGCCAGCGTGTGTCCCCACTCCCGAGGGCCACCTGGGGCACCGTCACGCCGCCCATGTGCGCACAGGTGCTGCGCGGGGGCCGCCATGGGGCTGCCGTCCAGCAGATACTGACGTCGAGGCTTCTCGTTCCCCCTCTGTCCGCTCCTGTCCTCACATTCCCATTACCCTTCTTCTCCGTGATGCCGAGATGACGGTGATGCCGAGATGATGACGTCCGTGGTGGGAGGGGGAAGCAGCAGCTCACGGGCTCGGTCAAGCACAAAAATCCGTTTTGTTTCCCTTTGGTATTCTTGCCTCTGTCCCGTCGTGTAGGTATTGTCTGTGGCTGGCTGCCCCTGGGGGTGTCCCTGTTGGTGAGTTCTGTAGCACTGCTACAAGTTTTTCTTTCTTTTTTTAACGAGCATTTTATTTTATTTTTGCTTAGTTGTTCACTTCGGTGGTTCCCGGACCCTAGAAGCGAACTCGGGTCCCGGGGGTGCAGGTTGACGCGCCCCTGTGGAGGCTGAGGGCCGGGCCCACCTGCACCCCAGCGGGCGTGCCCCCGCCTCCGGTGAACCAGAGCCATCCTGCATGGCCGTTTGGGATGAAGGGGTTAGACTATGGATTTTAGACGATTGGCTTGCGGCTGCACACCCGGCCCCTCCAGGGCTCCCCACGTGCAGGGCGCATCTGTAGCATAAATCTACATCTACTTGTCTCATTTGGTCTTAGTGAGGCTACAACCCTGTCGGCGTCAGGGCCCCCAGAGACTGGGCCTGTCTCCGGGCTGAGTGTCCCATGCCCTGGACTTTGCTCTCTTGTCACTTTGGGCGGAGCCGGTAGAAGGGGAGGTGGCCGGGCGTGGTGGCAGGTGGGCAGGCTGTCTTTGGAGATGGCACACCTGAACAGCGGCGTGCGACTGGGGCCTCCCCCAGATGGAAGCGAGGTCAAATGGCTGGGTCTGCGGCTTTTTCGAGATAGAACAGGGCGCAGCCTCAGGTGCCAGACTCAGCCCCCCAGGAACATCTTGCTGAACATGTGGGCACCAACACCAGGTGTCTGCGGACCCCAGGGCCGGTGGTGGGTGGTGACACCTTGGAGAAGCTGGGTGGCGGCTTGTTCTGGGGTCCTGGGGCCTCTGGGACCCGTCTCGTCATCTTTGGGAAGAGAAAGGAGCATCTCTCTGCTCCCTTCAGTGAGCACAGGCACAAACTCAGGTGCTGGGTCCCTGCCCAGGTAGCATTCAGATTTTGAAGCAAGTCTCTTTCGTTTTAACTTGTACTTGGGTTGAACTTGGAAGATGAAACTTCCTATTGGCTGCTTGGCAATAACCAGCGATGGCTTTTCTATGCGCTGTAAACAGGGCGTGACTTTGATTAGAGCGCGTTGTCTGAAAACCCGCGGCGTGTTCGTGCTCCTCTGTGGAGCTGTGCTTTCAACGGCGTCCGTCTGTCCGCCCGCCCAGCGGGCGCCCGACTCCAGACAGCTCGTGGGGAGGCTGAGCGGACGCAGTTTTGCAGGGAGGAGGCGTCAGTCGGGGGTCTTTGCTAGGAGCCCGAGTCCGCTGTCTGTGCCTTTGGGAGCTGGTCCAGCCCAGGGGCGCTCGTTTCTGCAGCTCATTTTTATCTGCAATGCAGGGTAAAAGCTCCCCTCCTGGTTAGTGCTGAAGTAAACCATCATATTGAACCATCGATGAAAATGCTGTTGAAGTTTCAGTCGTTCACAAAATTTAGTGCTTTTCGTGTTCATTTGTGCTGTGTCTAGAGGAAGGGGCTACTCTGCACATCTTGCCCATTTTTATTTTAAAAACAAACCAGATAGGTCTCAGCTGCCGTTGAGAGAGAAAGGTAGAGTCTTGTTTTTCACATTTGTTTTCTTTTCCTGCTGGAAGTGCAAGGCTGTCAACTGCATAGGTGCCTGTGTGGCGTGTTTCATGATGTCATCCACAGGGTTTTCAGCTCCGCGTGGTGGGCCTCCGCCTATTTTATCAACCTCCGCTGTATCATAAATCCGTGTCTGTATCAAAGATCCTGTGTCTGCATCACAAATCCTACTTCTGTATCATAAATCACGTCGGTGTCGTACTTTCTTACCTCGCGCACATTTATGCCCACGGCTCGGACACACCCACTTTGGAGACAGCTTTGTACGTTTCCCTGTTGCCGAGGGCTGACCGCGTCCGGTCTCACGTCGTTTGGTCCCCAGAGTGACACTCGGGATAGGCTCACCATGACAGGAGTCCCCGGTTGGAAGACGACATGACATCAAGGCCTGAGTAAAACAAGTGGCAGCCTCTGGGCGGGGCGTCGTGGACGAGACCTTGTTGGGTGGCTTTCAGACAGTGTCCTCACTGGTTCAGCTCGGGCCTGGGGACAGGATAGCTGCAGGCGATGGGCGTGTGGCTGGCGTCCCGACTCGCAGCGTGTGGGGCGGTCCCCGAGCGGCCCAGGTCCTCACTGTCGGTCCGTGAGTCTCACTGAGAAGCCCTTCCGTGCACGGTGATGTCCTCTAAAACAGCCCCTGTGACCTGGCGGGGCTCCCGGGACAAGTCCGCTCTGCGTTCTTTCTCTTCCTTATAAAGAACTGCTCCTTCTCAGACGCCCACCGGCAGGTGACGGACAGGCACGCTGCGGTCTTGTGCGCAGTGGAACTCATGCAGCTGTCAGAAAGATGGCATCGTGCCCTTTGCCACAACCTGGCGGAGCTGGAGGGGGTCGTGTTCAGTGAAATAAGCTGAACAGACAGAGACGTACAGCGTGGTTTCACCCATGTGGGGAGCATAAAGAAACAAAACAAATGAACAGAGCCCAACAAAATTCACAGGACACAGGACTGTGGTGTCGGGGAAGAAAGGAGGGAATGTGCTGGCGGTGGAGGGCCCTGGCACCCTGGTGGTGGGAGTGGGGAGAAATACTCAGAGATGGAGGTGTGATTCCAACATCCTAAAAAGCGTGCAGTGATGTAGACAAAAGAAATGAGCTAACCAGAAAACTACGATTCACTTCTGCGGAGGCAGGGGGAGCAGGGCGCCCCGCCAATGGGCAGGACCGGGTCGGTGGGAGGCCGGGGCCTCTGTGCTGCCTGCCTGCTCCCTCCAGGGCGCCCACACAGCAGGAGCTGCCGGGACAGAACTGAAGGCGTCCGCAGCCTGCTCGTCCCGGAGAAAGGCACGCCCGCTGTCTGCATCTGGAAACCAGGAGACGGAGGCCAGACGCAGACCCCGCTGTGTTCAGGCAGAGCAGTTCATAATCCCATGTTCACAGAAGAGACCTGCCAGTTGGATTCGTTTACATTCACTTTGTCAGAGAATTTGACCTAATTCCGGTGGTTTTTAATTTTAACCTCTGTTGATGGTCAAAGGCCGGGAAAGAAATCGCCGTAGATACACAAGTGAATGCTAATGCCACAGCTGCCTTGGGAAACGCTGCGATCTAAGCGAGGTCTTCTGTGTTGAAAGGTTTCCTGCAAACTGAAAGCGAGAGGCCCTTTGTTTCAATGTTTTAGAAAAGGCTGTGTTTCATCCTCACTTCTGAGTTTTCTTAACTAGGTTGTCCTGACAGCATTTCATCTGCATGCTTTTCAGTAATAGCCCCATCTTATTTGCTGTCTGTGAAAACGCGCTGATGCTTGTTTTCCTCTTCCCCATTACGCGCGAAAACTCGGGTCTTTCTTCGGGATGTGATTGAAAGTGAAAACTCTGCTTGTCTTACATTTCTGCGGAGGAAAATAAAAATGCCCATCAATGTGCTTTTGTGTCCTGAGGAACTGACTTTGTTCCCAACATATAATGGGCGGCCGATGCCAAGTTCCCCAGTTACTGTTTGTGGGGCCGGAGGATGATGACGATGGGCACATGCAGAGTGGCCCTGGCAGACCCGCCTCTGCAGCGCCTCCCCGAGGGCTCGTCAGGTGGCACAGACACTGACGTTTTGTGGCACACCAGCTGCTATTTTCAGTGCATCTCTTCGATGAATGATGTCACATCACACCCCACAAAAAAAGACGTTTTACTCCGCCATCTGCCTCCGCACCACATCTGCATGGGAAATGTGTTTCCCATTTGGCAATTAAAACTCTGAACTCAGTGCATTCACAACACGCCTTCAAACGCTTTACAGCATTCACGTTGACGTTTCATCCTGCCTGACTAATGCGTCAGCTAAATTTCGGAGGAAAACGTGTGACATGTAACTGAGCCGGAGAGGAGGAATCCCGTCTGTTGAAGGGCCTTGGTGCGCGTCCTGATGATGGCTGCTGCCATTGCTTCTCCTGGCAGACGTTCTCTGCTTCCTTGACGGCCCATGCACCTGCACCATGGGTCTTGGGTAAAGAAAGCGATGGCCCTCACTCCTGCACTGTAACAGAGAAGCCCTGCTCTTTCTCGAGCCCATCGAAGGCCACAGAGAACGGAAAGGCCGACATTCTGGAGCTACTCTGTGAATCTGACTCGCTCTCCTGAGATAAGTGATCAGAGACGTGCATGGAAACAGGCCGCAAGCGTTCTGAAGTAGCCTGGGCGTCTCGTTCTGAACCGTTGTTCAGCTTTTATGAATACTGGTGAAAAAGGAAGCAATTACTTGTGTGTCAGTAGAGACAGAAGACTAGAGGTGAGTTCACAAGAGATGCAGTCTGGATTTTGGCTGGAGATGCAGAAATGCGGTGGGGGTGGCTGGGTGCAAGTGGCGGAAAAGCCAATGGGGCGCCCCCTGGTGGCCCCGCGGTGTGGCCCCCTGGGCAGTCCGCATGCGCCCAGGTTCAAGACCGAGGGCTGGGGCAGCCACCCAGAGCAACAGCCAAATAAAACAGAGCCTTCTTCCTCTTCTTTCCTCCTGCCCATCTGCCTTCATTCCTTCATTCCCGCTCACCTTCGTGCCTGATGCCCTGTTCCTTAAAGAAAGGCAAAACATGCACGATGATAGTCGCCCTCAAGGGCTGTTGGAAGGAATGACGAGGGAAAAATCCCGTGAGCTCACGCAGATGAAAAGCAAAACAGCAGCAAATAAGCAAAAACCAACGGTTCGGTCACCCCGAAGGCTTCTCTTTGGAACCCAGGGCCACTGCCCCTGGTGTTTGTCAAATGCTGATGGACAGAGTCTGAGTTAAGGAGCTTTTTGTAAGTTTCATCGACGGTCTCTGTGTTCAGGTACCTGATGATGATCACAGCTGGGTTTCTCAGGAAACAGCGAGTCGAAGATTTCAGCACACACGTCACATCTCCATTGTCACAAACTCTGTCATTTCCATCACAGCGGTCGACATGTCCCACCTGCCCCTCACTTTCTCCCTGCCCAGCGCGGAGGACGGCGCCTGACGCCGCAGGGCTGCTGTGAGGATGAGGTAGACTCGACGTGGCCAGTGCCCCTCCCAGCCTCCGGTCCGCGCGCAGATACGGTGATCTTGGTGACGGCATCACTGTCGTTCTGATCGTCTGTGCCGGGGCCCTGAAATGCCTGGACGGTGTGATCCTCAACCTCTGCAGGGAGGCGCTCTGTCTCTCCCGCCGCCCGCTCTGGTCTAGGACGAGGGTGAAGAATCCATCTCGTTTCACGCTGAGTCCAGCCCGTGAGGTTCGCATGCCTTAGTGTTTGAAGATGGTGGCAGCAAGTTGTACAGCGTGCTCGCCATCCAGGGTGCGCGGGCTCTTCCCTCATTGTAAAGCTCTTTGTTGTGCCTTAGGCTGGTACTAACCCTGAGCTCTGCTCCGTCTCCGCTGGGTGTCTCCTGGCGAGCAGTGGATTCCGGGGACCGAGCCTCCAGACAGTCCCTGACGGATTCCAGCTGCTGAGGAGGCCGGTTCCCTGGCGGCGGGTGGGTCTGCCCTGTGCTTTTCCCTCTGCCTTTTTCGCCTTGCTTTTGCGAATTCCAACAGTCTGTGGATTCTGTGTGGTCACATGAAAAGCTGGACTTGGACACCGATCTGGGTCGGCACGGACGAAAGTGGTACCGAGGGCGATTGTGATCAGTCCAAAACTTGGGGCGAGCTTGGTGGAAAGAGAAACAGTGGCCGGGACTGCGCTGCAGTATTTCATCTGCATTGCATTTACAGCTGTGGATTTTGAACCATTACATGGATTTTTGACTGTGCCAGTTGTGAGTAAAACACGCAGACCACACAGCTTTTTTGGCAGCGGGGAAAGATTCTAATGTAAACTCTGTGTTGGAACCAAGTTAAATCTAGCACTTGATTTAAGCACGGGGGAGAAGGCTGAGGAAGTCAGTTTCCAAAGCAAGCTCTTTTAAGCACTCAGATTGCTTGCTTTCCGTGGGTTCTTCCCTAAATGCCGGGCGTTCATGATTAACAGCCGGGCATCAGCTTTGTCTTTCCAACGCTTTTCTTATTTCATCTTCTTTCATCCTTTCTAACATCCTGTGGCGAACCATTATTTCCCTTTTCCTGGGAAGGAGTCTGAGGCCCAGAGTAAGTCTGTGAATTTGCTGAAAGGTCACTCACTCAGTGGCAGCTGGAACGAAGGGCTCGCTTGAACGTCACACGCCTTCCCGGGGCCAGCTGCTGAAAACAACACAGGTGTGAAGTGCAAGGTTCTGTCAAAGATGCAGTGCAGGTTAGCCTCTGCTGGGTCACCTCGTCTGCACACCTGAGCGGACACGCGTCTCAGATTCGCACGCCTTGACCTCTGAAGGCCGACACCGGAAACAGCATCTTGTGTTCTGGCTCAGCTGGGCGGCACGTCGCCACCCGAATCTCAGAGTGCCTGTCCGCTTTGAGCGCTGCCGTGTTTTCCAGAGGTGAGCTGCTGGGGGAGAGGTGTCGCGGGCGCACCCTCCCCAGGGACCAACACGACAGTTAGAGTAGGAAAGACACCCATGCAGCTTATGCTAAAGGCCTGAATGACATTTGCAGTCATTTGAGGAAGGAAAGAAAGCGCCCGTTTGCAAAATGCTGGAGGGTTCACATCATGCTTCTTTGCTGATTCATCTTAAAATTCTCATGTTTCCAAAATAAACTTTCATAGAAAATGAAGAAAACTTGCCTAAGTCTCACTTAGAATTTAAATGAAAGATGTCTTTATCCCTTTGGTGATCACGCAAAGACTGTGTCAGATATTTTAATATTTAAAAATGTTAACTTTATGTAAAAGCTGTGAAAATACCATTTTTTTTGAAAAATATGAGATCACTTTCTATATGCTAAGCAGACAGGTGGACCCATTTTCGCTCTTAATACAGTATGTTGCCCTGCTCTGAGTGTAATTATTTTAAGGATGTGGAGGAAACGCTACAGGCCTGCCGATTTTAGATTTTGCAAGTGTATTTTTAGAAAATATCTGGAGGAAAATGTGTATCGCGAATGGTATTTGTGAAAGGACTATCTATCCAGTGTTTTCTTTGGATTTCAAAAAGGTTTCAGGAAATGATTCGAACTTGGAGAAAAAAATGAGTGGACAGCTTCCATAGAAATGTCAAGATTGGCTGGGATTGACCTTGTCACTTGTGGGGGATTCGGACAAAGGTCCCTTTGTAGCAAGAAAACGGCCTCTGTATCAGGAGCCCGCTGGAATTTCTCTCGGGCAGAGAAGGGTGATAGGATCAGGCCACTGAGGGCACAAAAACCGCGTTTGTGTCGACTTGCTGAAGCCCCGGGCGGGTCACCCCTGCGCCCCCTCGCCTCGCCCTGTGTGTGTTCGGTGCCCAGGGCCTGCTGATCCTGCTCGTCTCTGTGTGCCCGGAGAGCCCTGACCCACCTGCGAGGAACGTGTGTGCTCCAGGCCGCCTCCAGTCTCACGGGCTGGCATTTTCTTTAAGCCTGTTTGCTGAAAAGAGGAAAAATGGTTCAGGTTTCCTGTTGGATTTCACTCCACGGCATGAAGTTCAAGGTCATAGGGCTGGTCTCTAAACCCCCGTGTCACAGACACGCAGCTCACCTCTAATGCGTGGAGCCTCTGGTCGGGTCGCTGGAGACTCACGCTTGGCCGTCTCCAGCAATGTGGGCAAAGGGTGTTTGTGAAATGCGTCCCCGGAGATGGCAGCATTCCGATGCCTCCCCCTTGCCCACATCTTTATCTCTTTCCTGCCCAGTGTCCAGTTTTCTCCCACAAACCTGCTTTTGTGATCAGAACGCAACTTCTTGCTTTGGAAGATCAGAATATCATCTTCCGAGCGTGCTCGTACGTTCTGAGTTCAGATATCACTTCAAAGGTGTTTCTGTGAGGTGCATAGGGCTGGTTTTCTGCTTTTTTTGTTCATGAACCAGGCTCTCCGGCTCGGAGAACGGGCTGGGGGCGCCATTGTTCAAACCCTGCGGCTGTTGAATGAAACAGGTTCTCCTGGCTCTGAAGACTCTTTGGAGACTCAAAACGGAAGCGATTCTGGCCAGTCTTGGCCGGTTTTCTTGCCGACTCTCCCGGTAGGAACGAACCCCGACTCTGAAGACAAGTGTTTGTGGATCCGTTTCTCAGCAAGTGGGGTGGAAAGAAGGAAGGAAATTGTGCCGTCGCTCAGCAGCATTGGACCAGTGTGGGTCCTGCCCACCGGCCGCCTCCCCTTCCCGCAGACCCTGCCCCCTCAGCTCAGTGTCGTCTTTCACTTCGCACGTGGCCGTGGCCCGTCCGCGGTTTCCAGGGCTTGGGCTGACAGGGCGCTTGAGTCCCTCCGGCCCTTTCAGGACTAGTCCCCCGGGCCTCGGAGCTCATGGGACTCAGAGCCCGGGCTTCGGACGTGGCTGCACTGTTCTGGGGAAGGCTGTTTCGCTGTTTCTGACAATGTATGTCTTTTTGTGGCTTAGAACAGTAGACGCTGAGATGCCTTTCTCACGCCATCCTCCCGGGCCCTGTCCCCTCACCTGTCACCGCAGGAGAGCTGCTCCTCCTCCGGCATGTCTCTGCTCACATCCAGGCCCATCCTGGCACCTCGCTGACCCCTTTTCTTCGGAAGAAGCCTGCTGAGTAGACTGTCAGCTGCTTTGTCCTCCCGTCCAATGGTCAGGTGGCGAGGCCCACCCGTTTCCTGCGGTCCGCGGCCACCAGGCCACTAGTCTGACCAGCTGCTGAGAAATAAGGGGACTCCGCTCTGGGTGAACTGTGCAGTGGAAAGTGATTAGAAGTGGAGAACGAAACTGCAGATGAAAAGTTCCTGAAATTGCTGTGATTTGACCCAATGAAGAAGAGCTTAGGGCATTCTGCCTTTTTTCCCCCCTCACTTTTTTTTTTTTTTTTTTTTTTTTTTAAAGGAAGGCAGGCAGGCCGGGAGGGAGAGTAGAAGAAGCGTTTATTTAGCCAGTTGCTCATGGTGGCTCGTGGCCACCAGCTCGGGTCCTCGGGCCGTACGTGGACGGCGCCCCAGGCACGTGCTCGCATCTGAGCCACCAGTGCGCGCCCGGCCTGGTTTCCTTATCGCTGAGAAAACGAAGGCTCGGGCGGGGTGGGTGAGGGACCCATGGTCACCAGCCAGTGCACGTGTGCACGGGACCCGCACTCAGAGCTGCTGGCTGGGCAGGGGCGCTCCCTTTGGGACCCGTGTGGGCGGCAGCCGCTGCTGGCGGACGTCATGATTGCAGATCACCTGCTCCCTCACCTTTGTTTGCGGCCCATCCACACCTGCTGCTCCTGATTAACGCCAGGCCCCTGACATTTTGCGGGGGTTTTGGTGGGTTGCGTGGGCCCAGTGAGTGCCATGGTGCTGTCGGGCGCCCCCGTGTGACACTGGGGCCCCCGCAGTGTCCTCTGGGCCAGCTGGTGCGAGGCGAGCTTCCTTCAGGCATGCGCCCTGGCGCTCTGGCCGCCACCTCGGGCTAAGAAATCAGCAGTACCATCCAGAAGACGTCTCTGGACGCAGCGACCGTCGCTGGGAGTGCTGTGGCCGGAGCCCAGTGCTGAACCTCCCGGGACCCGTGATTCGGCATCTCGGCTCAGCCTTCACGCACCTTCACAGCGTGACCTGTGCGTCGGGCACGGCTGAGCGCAGAGTGCCCGTGGCCAGCTCGGCGGGTCTGTTCCTGCTCATCTGCCCTCGGGGGCCACAGGGATCCTTCGGACTAGATGTGACCGAAAGCCACTTCTTGGTCATTCTGTGACTCGGGGCTGTGAACTGACGAGTCCGCTTCAGTTGCAAATCTCCGCTTCATTGTGAAGCAGTGTCCCCGTGGAGACTGAGAAGGCCGCCCAGAGTAGGGTGCGGCGGCCGGTGTGCTGAGTGAATGCCGCCTGCCCGAGTTGGGTGCTTGCCCCACCTGGGTCCTGTGCCGGTGGCCACGTCCCGCACGCCGTGCCTCGGGGCTGACCGCGAGGGCTGATGCTGCGCCTCTGGGCTGCAGGCTTCAGTTAGTGGGTCGATAAAGTTCGTGACGCGCGGCTGGAATCGTTGCTGGTGCATAGCAAGTGCTCTTAACATCAAGATCTTGCGGTTTTCCTCCCCTCAGGTCATCTCAGCTGTTGGGGTGTAATTATCATTTGCCCCTTTTCACTCGCAAAAGGTGCCCCAGTTGGAGACTAACTCGGTGGTGATGCCACCTGTGCCGGGGCCCCGAGTTGGCCGCCAGCAGTGTGTCCCTGTCTGCACAGGTCGGGGCGACTGATTTCTTTCTCCACTTCAAGAAGGAAGTTGCAGACGCCCTCCTTCTCGTTGTGGAGGACAGCTTTTCACGGAGGCGGGCAGGGGACGAGCTGGGGGCAAGGACGCGAGGAGGACCGGGTTGAGTTTCACGTGTGGCATGAAGCTGTCTGACTTTACGCACTTGGTTTCCTGCTCTGGGGAAAACAGTCGTCCGGCGTCTAGTTCTGGTACCAGAGCAGAGAGGATGTGCCGTCCCCGCTGGTCACCTCCCTCCGGCAGCCAGGGGAGACCTGCGGGAACCCGCATGGGTCAGGGGAGCTGGACAGGAGCCCCGAGATCGGTGTTCGGTTAGGAGGTCCCCGCGATGCTCGTTTAGACTGTGCCCTCGTGGGAAGAGTCAGGCCTGAGGCTCCCAGCCCATGATGAGGCCAGTGTCACGCGGTGGCAGCGCCGCAGCAGCTGGAAGGAGCCGAGGACCTCTTGCCTGCTGCACATCCTTGGAGAAACCCTGCTGCCCCTTCCGGGCTGGATGCCATGGACACGCCTGGCGTGGAGAGACAGGCGGACTGAGGAGCTTTTCGGTTCCCTCCTCGCTTTGTCCCTTCACTGTTGAGCTCTGATGCTTTTATTTATTTTTTTGCAAATATTCCTGTATTGTTTGGAGGGCCGGTTTTAGATAACAGCACCGAGGGGTGACGGCGCCGCTCCTGCAGACACCCCCTGGACATTGAGACAGCATCATGTCATGGGTCCCCCGTTGCAGGAACCTGCTCTCAACGTTCTCTGTGCTCTGTGAGTCACCTCTGTCTCCACGCACCCCGACTGCATGGCCTTGCAGCCCGGCCTCCGGCGCAGGGTCGCGCTCCGAAGGTCGTTGGAGACGGCGGTGGAGACGGCGGAGGGACTCAGGCGCGGCTGGGCAGCCGTGAGGTGTAGGTCTGGACTGGGCAGTGGAGGGCGCCAGTCCCTCCACAGTGCCGGACAGACGGACGGCTCGAGGCTGCTGCGGACCCTTGGTCCTGGCCTGGCTCTTGTGTCCCCAGAGGCTGTCGGGGTGTCGACGTCACTTCCGAGCAGAGGAGGAGGGCAGAGCGCTTCACTCCAGAGACAGAGCTGTGATCGGAGTGCCCCCCGGCAGTCGGCACCGAGGCTGGTTCTGGTCTGTGCTCCAGAGCAAAGGGTACAGGCTGTGTCCTCGAGGACCCAGCCCGACAGCCCGCTGCCGAGGCCGCTCCCACGCGCGCGCTGCTTCCTTTTACAGGACGATCCACGTGCGGGTTTCTGGGCCACGTGCGGGCTTGGGTGACAAGCTCTTCACTTCCGGAAATTATCTGCGGCCTAAAGGAGGCTTCTGCCTTCAGAGCTTCACGTTGCGTCGGGGACAACCTGCGGCTCGTAGCCCCTGCTGTCCCCCGTTTTCGCAGCCGTCCTCGCCAGGACGGGCGTTTGAGATGAGACGTTGTTGGCTGCAGCTACTCCACAGACATGGTGTCTCAGCCAGGGGCTCCGGGTCCCCTTTCGTGATCTTAAATACGCCGTTTCAAGAGGGTTCATCGTAAGGTGCCCGGACGCTCTTTTCCCTGTCCCCTCCCAGCCCCTCGAAGTTTCGTTCTGGGGCTGCTTTGACACCTGCTCTCTCTCCTCGCACCTCCAGCTTCGGATGGTGACGTGCAGCTGACACATCTGCCGACGGCGTTACAACTGCGAAGAGACGGTGGGTGCGTTTTCCTTCCTTTATTCCTCCTGTAACGGGACCGTCAAGTTCCCGATGAACTGCGGTTCTTGCGGAGTCATCAGTGGTCGCCGTTTGCGAGCTCAGAGTCTTCACAGTGAAAGACGCTGCACGGCCGCGCGCGTGTCGAAACGTGATGTCAGCGTCTGCCCTTCGTTCTTGCGCGCGTGGATCGCGTTTTGCGCCGACTCACAAACACCCTTGCTCTGTGTTGGGGTCTTTCTTGGTTACACTGGTGTAAGAAGCTCTCCTGGGCTGGCGCCAGGTTGACGCGCAGAAGCTTTGTGATGAGCAAATGTTGCCTCCCTTAAGAATTTAGGGAAAACCAGAGGTTGCCTTTCGTTGTTCCCTCGTGCGGGGCGCGGGGCCTGCAGGCTTCTGACAGGTGGAGGAAGAGCGTGATGAGCCCCAGCCGCTCAGGTTGCTTCTAAATAAGACGCACGTTGCGGGCGGAGTGGTTTCAGAAGTCTTTTGAATGCGCATGAAATTCGCCTCTTCTTAAGGCGCTCTTGGGGGCTGTAATTTGATGACAGAGTCATGACAGCCATCCGTCACCATCTGTCATGCCCGTGGAGCAGCTGTTCAGCTTTTACTTGTGCTGTTGACTCTGCCACCATCTCTGCAGGAAGCAGATGGCACCTTTTTAGTAGATGGGACACAGGTTAAACCTGCACACGAGTGGTGCTCACATGCTGGGGATTGAGGCAGAATTCACACCCTCGTCTGACAGCCCCGCTGGGGGATCCAGCTCAGACCCTGTGTGGTGCCGGGTCACGCAGGTGAGTGGAGCCG
>RJWH01006491.1:0-27463 GCA_004363575.1 Solenodon paradoxus
GTGTGTGTGTGTGTGGTATGTGTTGTGTGTGTGGTATGTGTGTGTGCGTGTGTGCGTGGTGTTCCCTCTTGGACCCGCTCAGGTCATGGCCGTAGTCTCTGGGCTGGGTGGGGACTCTGCTGCATTGGCTCCGGCGTGATTCTAACCCCCCCACCCACACTCTTCAGTGACTTCAGTTTCAGGGAGTCTCAGCGACCTGCCTCCACCCGTCACTGTGGGGTTCAGAAGCGGTTTGGACCCTGTGGCTCCAGCAGCAGGAGGCTCCAGGTGTCGGTACCCCTGGAGACCACTGTCAGGCTGCGGCCCACCTGGGTGTAGTCCTGCTCGGTCACTTAATAGCGCTGTGACCCTGGGGTCCCTTTGCCGTCATGCTGCTGCTCACGAGGCTGTGTGCACGCACGAGCTGCCGGTGGCACCGCCTGCCGTCATCCACGGCCGCGCCGCCCGAGGCCTCCCTTTGCACGTGCCATATGCAGGCAGAAGCAAGACCCCGCCAGTCAGTGCCTTCGAGCCGTGTGCTTTACTCTGACATTTGCCACACTAAAAACTCTCCCTCGAATAAAACGGGTTTGAATCTTATACAGATTTCTTGTAAACAGACGGCGTGAACCTACGTTATCAGTAAATCTGTCGCGTCCTGGAAATGTTCTCTTCCGTATGACTTTCTTAGCACTTTCTTTTCTCTAGCTGGCCTTCTTGTGAGAATGTCTTGTGTCTCAAACATCGACCGTATACAGAATGCCATCAACTGTTTATGGAACGGTGAGGCCGTTCCGGGCTCCAGGGGTGAATTTACCGGGACTCACACATTATGCGTAGATTCCCACCTATGCAGCCCCTAATCCCATGTGCTTCACCGGTCCGGGAAGCTGTGCTGTCAGTCTTTCCTTTGTGAAAAACCTGCGGTGGGGACAGAAATCAGGAAACCCCCGCCCTCCCCCCTCATTTGCCAGTGAGGCCATTGAGGCAAAAGAATAATAATAATTAAGTGACTTTTCCTGAAGTTACAAAGCCTGTGGGCTGGGCCAGTGCAAGATTTCACACCAGCCCGTGTGTCCAGATCCCAGGCTCCACGTGACCCTGGAGAGAGTCACCGCCTCCTGTCAGACGTCGCAGCCCTGAGAGGTGTCCCTTCACACCCCACAGAGCACATTCCTTGTCAGGGTCCCCTTGCTAAATTCGGGCCTCTGCTCCCTATTGCTCCTGAGAGCTGCCTTCCCCCTGGCCTCCTGGGCACGAGTTCTCTCCTCTGAAAAGACTGCATTCGGGTCTCTAGGTGTCCTGAGAGGGGACACCTCCTCCCCTAGACACAGCCTGCTCTCAACATTAATGGGCAGCATTCAGGAGGGGGCGCGTCCCCAGCCCACCCTACCCGGCACAGCCCCCGAGTGCTGCTCCATGTTAAAACACTCATGATGGTGACATGGCCCGCAAGCCCTTCTCTGTCCTGCCCAGCTGGTGAACCACCACCTCTAGTTCTGATGGCAGTGACCATCTCTCCTCTGTCCCCGAGGGCCTAGGCAGCAGGGAAAGGGTGTCTTGGGGGATTGCAGCACCGGAGACCTCAACTGACACAGCCTAGGGCCTGGAGTTGTCATCTTGTCCCTGCATGTGGCTTTCCAGCCCGTGCGTAGCTCCCAAGAGAGTAAGGAAGGCCAGACTGGACTCCCTCCCACTGCAGGCTGGAGGGGGTCCAGCCCTTCTTCTTGGTGCCCAGTCCTCGGTGCTGGACTCTTGTCCTCCAGGGAGGTGCTGACTGTGTCCCCTTTAGTTCCAGGGCCCTGTGAACCCGAAGACCTCATCGATGGGATCATCTTTGCTGCCAACTACCTGGGGTCTACCCAGCTGCTCTCAGAACGGAACCCTTCCAAAAACATCAGGATGATGCAGGCGCAGGAGGCCGTCAGCCGGGTCAAGGTAAGGTGCGCTGGGGAGCGCCCCACTCGCTTTAGGGGCGCTGGCATGGGAGGAAGGCGACATGCCAGGCACACGTCCAGCTCTGAGCCCAGGCCCTCAGGCCCGAGCAGCTGGGAGCATGAGGCCCAGGAGGGGAGCGTGCTGGGCGGGGCTTCAGAAGGAGCAGTCACCCGCCCCAGTAAGCTGACTGTAACAATTGTCCCAAAGCCTTCTGGGCATAAAAACCTGCGGCCCCGAAGCCTCAGATCTGTTCAACAGTCTGTTTCTAGCCTCGTTCAGGGCGCTTGCAGTAGAGGTGAAAGCAGTAACTTGGGGTGGCCCCCATCCACGGGGGTGCCTCTCAAGGCCCCTGTGGATCTCTGGGCCCTGGTCCTGCAGGCTTTTCCTCATGCACACATACTGTGCTGAGTTAGACACAAGTAAAGATGAGCAGCAGGAACAGTTTGGAACAATTGTGATCATGTAATAAAAGTACAGGAATGTGGTGTCTCTTTCAACATATCTTATTTGGGGACCGCAGTTGACTGCGGGCACCTGAGACCAGGGAAACGAAACTCAGATAAGGGGGAACCACTGTGAGCTACTGAGTTCACACCCCAGAGAAAGGCTCCCCGCTTACAGATCTGGGTGCCCCGGGCATGTCTGGTTTCGAGTGGGGCGTGTGGCCGGTCTGGAGGATGACGAGGCCAAGTCTGCACAGCTGGCGGGGTCAGGAGGAGGGCTGCGTGTCCTCGGCGGTGCCCCGCTCTGATGTTTGGAGTCTGTAGTTGCTGTTTCCTGGGTGGGGCGTGAGACACCACCTCCACCCCCGCCCCCAGGGTGCCCTCATAGACAAGGTGGGCGGTCATTTCCAGCACCCAGGGCCACCGTGGGCTGCTCCTGATCGGCTTGTGTGCCCACCCCGTCCTGCAGGGGCGTCCGTCCGTGGGGCCCCTGGTCTAGGCCAGGTGAGACTGAGGTAACATTGCCCTTCTTTCATGTGTACCTACTCTTGTTCTTTTCTCTTCCATGCTGCTCAGAGGATGCAAAAGGCGGCTAAAATCAAGAAAAAAGCGGTGTGTAGGACTGTGTTCACTGTGTCCTGTGCAGTGGGGACCGGGGGTGGGTTTCACCAGGAGCACAAACGATGCTGGGAAGATGTTCCTTTCTCTCCCTCCTCCCTTACAGGTCAATACTAGACTTTTGAATGAAGCCACAGGCACTTCCCGTTTTTTTTTTTTTTAAACTACCCACTTACAGAGGAATGTAATCTTTGCTTCTTGACCTTTTTCAGCCTGTATTAGAACCTCCCAAACGCAGCAGCGGTACTGTTTTACGTGGACTTTTTAAGGGGCGCATCTGAGCTCACTGTGTGATGGGTTTAGTGCTTAGACCTCCTGTACAGATTTAATTAAGTTGTTCTGATATTTAAAGACTCATTAAGTTTAATTTACTAAATCAGGATGATGAGATGCTCACATTGTCCAGGAGAGGCTTTTCTCTGTTGAAAGGTGTTTCTGAAGAATGGAGAGATGGTGAAAAATGTGATCGCCCTTCAATCATTTGTTTGTAAACCAGATCCTCTAGGAAATGCTGGGGATGTTTTTTTAACTCTTCTCTGTGACTTTTGCTGTCTGTCCAGTGCCATCATCTTTGACTCCTTGCTCTGTAGGAGGGGAAGGACCCCCTGCATTCCCCGTGCCTACGCCACTGGGCTCCTCCAGACAGGGTAGAGCAGGCTGTGCAGACCTCCTGCCGGGTGTGTTTCCCCTGAAGAAGGGGGCTCTTGCCCGCAGTCTCCCCGTGCTGCCCTGGGCATCCCAAGCCCCTGGCAGAGCAGGACCATCGTTGCAGACGCAGCCTGCTCCTCGGGTCTGCATTCCCAGAAAGCAGCGGGCTCAGGTGCAGGCAGACCCAGCTCAACACGACCTCAGCGCATGCCATGTCCAGATGAGACATGCGTGAAAGGTGGTGGTTGCTTCCAGGCAGGGAGAAGCTCAGGCCATGGCTGAGGGCCCCTGTGCTGCTCTGCCCACAGCTAAGCAGGCAAATGATGATGATGAGGTGCTCCCTGAGCCTGGGGCCCGGGTGAGTGTGGTCTCTGGCGGAGAGCTGCACACACCCACTGACTCCCTGGGGACTTGGGCATAGGGCCCATCCCCAGGCGTGCTCAGGTCCCACTCTGTTGCCTGGCCTTCTTTTGTAGGATCTGTGTGTTTTTGCACTCCCTTCTTCCATCAGGGGGTAGGACAGGGTGGCCTTTTTCCTTCCCTGTAACTGGTAAGGTCTGGCTTTTCCCGCTGACCCCTACCCTGCTGTCAGATCCAACCCGCTCCTCCTTTCTGATCACGTTTATCACGGCGCTCAAGCATCCTTCAAAATTACCACGAAAACCGGGGTCCACTGCATGTGTTCTGTTTTGGCTCTGACGCCAACTACTTTTTTACCATGAGGATCTTGACCCAGAAATCCCAGAATATAACTTTAGAAAAGCACTCATGTGTAGAACATAACCTGATTTTTAAAAACAGTGGTCTGCAGACTGCAGCCAACTGACATCTTCCAGACTAACCAAGACCTTTTTCTCTCCCAAACTGAGCAAAAATGCCAAACTGTCATTATAATACACAGCCTCTCTGTAACTCAGAATCCTTGCAGAGTCGCCAGCAGAGGGATTTTCGATTTCAGGGTTTTTAGTGAGGAATTAAATCACAGTTGCTGATCTTTTGATGTGGAAGGAATGCTGCCATGGGCTCCCCAGTGATCACAAAGATTTATTTACCCCAGTCAGCAACTCAGAGGAACGTCTATTTCATTCCTACTGTGCAGAAGTCATTAGGATTCCCACAGATGTCAAAACCAATGACAGCCTGTCCTGGTTTGGGACGAACCCCAGGCAGTTCAATCAGCTTCCAGAACATTCCAGTGAGACTTATTAATATTGTATGATAAGTGTGCTCCAGGAGGTAACAAAACAGGGGCATTTGTGTGGCTGCTTCTACGTCACTGAGGGAAGCACTCCCTCTCTTAGGGGTCGTCTTGATCTTGTTTCTGGGGATCCAGCATGCTCTGGGGAGTCATATCTGCTGCTGTCTGTTTAAATCAGAAGAAAATACTGACATTCTAAACCAACTTCTGTGACAATATCTTCCCCATGTCCAGGGGTACTTAGAATCCCCAATCCAAGAAATGCTGCTCCTATGCCTCCTCGGAACCGGGCAAGTTGTCAGGGGTGGGGGGCGGGGTGGGGCCCGCTTTGGGCAAGCGGAGGGGCTGCATGCAGGAAGCTGGGACAAAGACCCCGGCGTCCAGCCCCCTCGCGCAGCCCTCCCTCCCGGAAGCCGGAAGCCCCACCTCCCTTCTCTGCCTTGTGCAAACTGCCTTGAGAGCACACTTCGCTACGGAAGGCGCTGGAAGCCGCCAGCATTCACATTTCCAATTGCTCCTCATGCATGTCCCCCTGGGGACGCTCAGGATCATTAGTAAAATTGTCAGCCTTTTGTTCAAGTTAGTTTTTTGTTCTTTTTAAATCTCTAACAGCATCCACTGTCCTTTCTTAGAATGCTGAGGGGGATGCCCAGACGTTGACCGAAGTGGATCTCTTCATCTCCACCCAGAGGATCAAGGTGTTAAATGCCGACACGCAGGTGAGTGTCTGAAGGTGGCTGTTTCTGATCTCATGACCCATCCTGCCTGGCCCGCGCCCCACAGGGCTGTGGGAGCTCCTGGGGCGGCGGTGGAACTTCCCCTCCGCTGTGGGCTGTCCCCCAGGACGGCGTTCTGCTCCGTGGGTCTTGAATGGGGTGCTGTGGATTCTAGAGCGAGCTGTGGGTGGAGGGTGCCAGCAGGAGGGCGCAGTGCCACCCACGGGGACAGGTGTGGTGCTGCAGCCAGGACTAAACGGGGACAAACGGAGGGGAAAGCGAGGGACCCTCGTAAGTTGTGCACTCACCAGCCAGGACTCTAGAATGGCCTTCCAGAAACTTCCAAATGCATGTACACCAGGCCTGCGAAATGCAGCAGGAGGGTGGAGCAGTGGCTGCCGGTGGGGAGGGATCTTATGACTGTGACCAAAGCCCCTCTGCTGTCCATGCTGTGCTTCCGTGTTTCTTGCACTTGTCCTTTGTGATGGAGACAGGGAAACCGACATGCAGACAAGGTGTCCCATCCAAGTTATAAAGGGCCGGGGCCTCTGGTAATAGATGGGGTGGGTCCAGAGCAGCAGCCTCATTTGCCTGAGGTCTGATATGCGGGGGACACTCACACTGGGGCCCAGGAGGTGGCCAGGGGAGCAGCAGGGGCCCGGGTCCTGTGCCTCCTTGCCATTGACAAGTAACCTGTGTGGCAGTGCTCTGGACCTGTGGGCTGCTGGTCCCCGACACCCTTTCGCCAGCCTGTGCTGATCATCTTGGTCGCACACTGCAGGTGCAGAATGACAGTTTTCTCATGATGTCACGCTCGCTTTCTACTTGTATTAGCTGAATTCTCTTAGGAAAAGGAGCTTTTGTTTCTCCCCGTCTTTTTCTCTGTGCACTCGTGGAGGCTGCTGTTTTGTTTTCCTTCCCATTTGTGTTATCATCTGTCACCAGCATTCTTCCTTTTGGTGCTCAGACTGCTTTAGATTCGGGATTTGGCCCATGACCTCTGAACTGGGCCCTGTGTCATTTAATAGCTCCCGTCCTTGAACACTTTCTTGCTTTCTGAGCCAGTAAGATGTTCTGAGCCCTCTTCCCACTTACCCCGTCCCCAGCCCGTAGTCGGCTGTGGTTCCTGGTGGTGGGGAATGACACATAGAAATGCACCCGGGTGTGGCTATGTCATTGATACCGGGCTGTCACTGGCCCTGGGTCCCTGCATTGAACAGAGCGAGACAATTCTGTGTTTTGCGCAGCCACATGTTCCTACAAGCCCAGCAATGCAGGGCGCTCCTCACTTGCTCCCCAGCCTGGCCACCCTGGTCCTGTATTGATTTTCTCTTGTGTCCCCTCCTAGTATAGATAGGCCCATGTCCCCAGGACACAGGAGAGAGTGGAGAGAAATCAGGTAGCAGGTGAGCTGGGTGTCACCCCTCAGAGCCAGTGGGCAGGAACTGGATGGGAAGACGCCACACTTGGGGATTGGGGACAGAGGAGGCTGCAGGGATGTTGGAGCTGGGACAGCGTCCTCATGTGGCTGCTTCATTGCTGACAGCAGTGTCCTGAGCCCACCGCCCAGCCCCTCGTGGGCACTGCAGCAATCCTTACCCCTCTGTCCCGTGTCTAGGCCAGTGCCTCACTCCACAGACCTTCGTGTCCTGCTGTCCTACCCTGAAGCCCTGGGAACTCAGGCAGTCACCTTCAGTCCCTGGTGGAGTCAGGTTTGATACTTTCATAGGCTTGGACATTTTTTCTTGTATGGGCAAACTGTCTGGAATAGTGTCCCTCCCCGCCCCTGGGGTCCCATCCCTTACTTACTCTCCTGTCCGGGTCCCCAGGACCAGCCCAGCTTCCCAGACCTCAGCTGCTCGTCATCCTCGCAGGTCACGGGCTGGGAGTGTGGGCCTGGGCATGGAGACTGGGCCTGTCCCTTTGAACTTGCGGCCTTAGACAAGTTTTCCCTACATTTTCCGGCCCCATTGCTCTTTCAGAACTAGGAGGACCCCCTGGCCCTGTCCAGACCCTGGGACAGAGGAATGAGACGGCCCAGAACCGGGCTCACAGGTGCTCCCTTTCTGCATCCTTGGTTCCTGAACAGGGTCTGAAGTGAGAGCTGTCACCAGGGACAGAGGAGTCTGCTCATTAGCACGGACAGAGCCAGGGCTGTACTTTCCTTGTGCTGCTGCTTCAAGGTTCTTCACAAGCTTGGGGTTTCCCAGTCTGCTGGCCAGGAGCTTCGTGCCTATGTCATGATGGGGCTGCTGCCGGGAAGGTGCCTCGTGGCAGATGCTCCTGAGAACAGGCCATGGTGCCATTGTGACTGTCCGCGCTGGCTCTTTTCTTGATCCAGCCATTCCTGCAGCCCTGCTTTCCTGATGTCGGTTCCAGGCTCTCTCCCAGGATCCGGGCTGCAGGAGGGTGTCTCTGCTGCCATTCAGAGAACACACAGCTCTTTCCTTTTGTCTTCCTCTGCCCTGGCACTTGGTGGAGTGATAGCTGGGCTCCCACTTTTGCCAATTCTGCTCTAGGAGCGTGGCTGCTAGAGGGCCCCACAAACCCCACAGGGCTCTATAGACAGGGATGTTCCAGACAGGCCAGTGTTCCCTGGGCTCAAGAATGGGGCAGCCATGAGGCTGCCCAGTCAAGGCAGCTCATAATCTCTCTTCACTTGGGCCGTTAGCAGCATGGGCTACTGTTCTGAGTCTTCGGTCTGTCTTTGTTCTTCATTTATGTCCCCTCCAGGGTTCCTGTGTGCCCACACAGTTGGGGTTCCTGAGGTGAGGGGTCCCTGTTCTTCAGACCACAATAGTGGTCTGTACCATCCTCTCTGCCAGGGCTGTTCCCGTAGTAGCTGTGTGTATGATGTCCTCACTTGAAGAGGGACCACAGGCCCCTCTTTAGGAGAAGAACTCGGGGCATTTGCTCCTGTGTTAGGGAGAGACTCTGCTGGAGCCATTCCTTGTTCTCTTTACAAAATGGAAATGTTGCTGATTTTCCTTGCTGGAGAACAGAGGGGTGCTCAAGCGATTGCCTGTGGCATTCATTGAGCTCGTGCGCTAATTCCAAGTCCCTGCTGTGTCACTGGAGATCGGGACTGGAGGAAGACACAGATGGGCCCTGCTGCTCGGGAGCCTCCCATCCCAATGGGCAGACCCCCAGCTCTCTGTGCACCTAGGAGAAATGCTGATGGTCCTGACCAAGAGAGGACAGAGTGCCCTCATGTTAGCCACATGGAAACTTGTGACTGTCTCAGGGAGAGGGAAGGTCAAGCAGGATTAGCTCAGGTGAGAGGGATGGCACTCCCTTGAGACAAGTACCAAGCACTGGCCCAGGCAGACCTGGTGGTCACCATAGAAGTCTGTTGGCCCATGCCAAGAGTGAAGAGAAAAGTGCTGTGAAGTTGGATCAGGACGGTTCTATGGAGCTGTGGTCTCGCTGCCTGTCTGAGTTGTTTGGGGTGTTTGCAGGCTTGTTCCATGACAGAAGGAGTTGTGGCAGGAAATTGGTTTGACTGAAAAAATATTGCCAGGAGGGGCTGAGGAAGTAGGAACAGAAGAGAGAGATTATGGAGACTGGAGTGACCAGTCAGGATGGCAGCCATGTTGACAGGCAGCCATGTTGACAGGCAGCCATGTTGACAGGCAGCTTCTGTCTTTGAGGAAGATGACTCTGCCATGAATATCAGATGAGAGTTGTGGGTGAAATGTGCTTCTGACACTGAAGAAAGACTGGGCATTTATGACAGTGACCAGAAATCAGGAAATGCTAAAGAGCCACCCTCAACTGTTCCCTCGTCATTGTCTCTTCCTGAGAGGTAGTTCTTATAGTTATAAACCTCCCTCCTAGCTATGACCAGAAAATTATTCAGTTCCAGGAAGACAAATGTGGATTAACATCTGCTGCAAAAATGAATTCTGTGAGGAAGAAAGGGCTTCAGAGGTTACAGAAGCACCCAATTTTCTTTTGTGGAAAGACAACAAAAGCATAAAAGACCAACTGATTTGTTTCTCAGAGCCTTTGTGTACAGCCTTGTTAGTCAGGAGTCATGGGCAGGATGCCGGTTGGAGATTCCCTTCAGACAACAAAAGCCATCATGAGTAATGGACCTACCAGGGGCCGAGGGAATCGAATGGCTGTTAAGATCCATGGGTCAGAGTCAGGCAAGTTGCTTTGGTGTCCCTCACCCAGACCACGCTGTGTGGGCTCCCTGGAAAGGACTCAAAAGTGAAAAATATGAGCTTTGATGTCTCCCTCCTCTGCTTGGCAGGAAGGCTGGGCCAGGCCACTGCGGGGGCCTGTGTTAGGACACATGTCTGGCAGGGAGAAGTCCCTTCTTCAGAGCCATGGACGGCCTCTGATAGGGTGGGGATGGTCTTCCCACACTTCCTCCCACAGGGACTGGGAGCGGCACATGTCATCATACCTCTTTGGGTGCCATTTTGGAAGCTGGGGCTAACATGAAGGAAGATTCCCCATAACAGGGAATCACCACCCTGAAACGCCCTGCTCACAAGTGATTCTTAGCGCAGTGGCGTTGTTCCCTGGGAGATACTTGGCAGTGGTTGGAGAGTTTTTGGTTGTCACAACTTGGGAAGAGGGCAGAGCTACTGGCACCTAGTGGGTGGAGGCCAGGACAGTATTCAGGGCAGCTCTTCCCAATAAAGAATCAAGTATAGACCACGTACAGCCAAGGACCTGGGTTTGAGACCAGGGGCTGGATGAAAACCCCAAATCTGAACGACTAAATAAACTCCCTTCCTCCCTCCTTCCCCCTCCTCCTTCCCCTTCCTTCTTCTCCTCCATGCTTCTTCCTCCTCTTCCTTTCTTAAAAAACTCTTTCGGCCCCACGTGGAACCCTAAACTTGAGTTTTTTTTAACGATGTTCGCCTGCTGTTCCTCCCCGCACCCTCCTGTCCACTCTGTCAGGAAGCCATGATGGACCATGCCCTGCGCACCATCTCCTACATCGCGGACATCGGGAACATCGTGGTTCTGATGGCCAGGCGCCGCATGCCCCGCTCGGCCTCCCAGGACTGCATTGAGACCACCCCCGGGGCCCAGGAGGGGAAGAAGCAGTACAAGATGATCTGCCACGTGTTCGAGTCCGAGGACGTACGTAAACGCGCAGCTCTGATGCTCCCTCCGGGCTCGGGACCCCAGGGCCTGCAGAAGCCCGTCTCAGGAGGAAATCCCGGTTCCCGCGGAATCTGTGGTGTTTCTCACTCCCGGCATTTATGCGTAGTGAACACAATTTTATTTCACTTTGTGAAATAAATCCTCCAGAGCTGCTTACAAAGTGAATGGTAGTGAGAAGATCCTCGAGGGGATAGCTTTCTGGAGAAATCCTTTAAAACCCCTTTCTCCTCTGAACTAGTGTTTCAGAGGCTTTGACTGGCCTGTGGAGTGTGCCCACTCGGGGTGCGCAGGGCAGACGCTGCACCTGGGGGCTAACCCTGCCTTCCTGGTGACCAAAATAATTCTGCAGTTGAAAATACTCGGCAAGAGACCACACACCCTGACTCCCTCCTTGAATGGGGTACACGCGCCTTTCTGAGCCTGTGGGGGGAGAAAGGGGCTGAGACGGCCCCTGGAGAGGTTGGTGGGTTTCTCAGCACATCTCACTCCATCGCTCGGGTACAGTCGAAGGCCATCAGCTCTTCTCTGTGGACACTCAGGAAGGGCTCTCTTGCTCCCATAAGAGCTTCAGGTGTCACAGGATCTGGGGCAGTGGGGAAGCCTCTTGTCATTGTGAAGACAGGGTGGGTGGAGAGTGGAAGTCAACTGGAAGCAGTGGAAGAAACTCAGCACAGAGCCGCCCGTGCGCACACATTCTCCTTTCACTGCGATGCAGGTCTCCTGGACCCCAGGGTGGGCGTTTCTGTGTGATGTCTTAGAGACCTGGCCAGGGAGACAGGCCTTTGAGAAGGGTCGCAAGTGACGGCTGGTTAAGGCAAGAAACGCAGACAGACATCTCCAAGCAGGAAGGGGCTCTGAGGGTGGTGGCAGGGAGTCGAAGTTAAAGTCAGGGGTGCTGCTATGGCCTCAGTGCTCTAAGTGGTCCCTGGAGGAGTGACGGAAGGCCCCCCGGGCAGGGTATGGGGGGACACGGAGCAGATACTCCAGAATAGGACCTGGATCGTGGCTGCCTCGAGTTGGACTCCTGGGGTGAGTGAGGATTCGAGGGTCTGAGTGGTCTCCTGCAAAAAAGGTAGAAGGCAGCCTGAAGGGCACTGGCGCCCTCTGAGCCTCAGTTTCCCCTCTGTGTAAAGGAGTTCAGCCACTCTGGGGCTGAGACCAGGGCAGAGGAGCTGACAGGTAAGATACTGGGAAAGTAGTTCTGAGGGCACAGCAGCGCCCCTCCCCTCTTCCTCTACCTGCACAAGGCTGCCTCTGAGTGCCACCTGCCAGAGTCACTCCCCCCAGGAGCGCCCCACATGCACTCTCCCCACCTGCTGGGGCCCACAGCCAACACCCCTGGCCCTGGCTGTGCCAGGGACAGTCACTTTTCTGCAGGCTTTTTGCATGTTCACCCCAACCCGAGAGGGAGAGCTTCCAGGAACCGGCCCCCAGACCAAGTGGGAAGGACACCAGGATACAGAGGGCAGGGACATGGGTGCCACAGCCACCAGGGAGACACCAAGGGCTGCCAGATTTCACCCCAGAGAGCTGGTACATGGCTTTGCTCTCCCTAGGAACTCTCATGGGGTCCTGCAAGACCCAAAGGGAGTCCCATGGTAGCGGGTAGCCCACCCGGGCTCTCAGTTGAGGGGTGAAAGGAGCAATGTTCTCAGACCACCCTTTCTAGCCTGGGGATCTTGGTCACCTGGAGATGGACCCAGAGGCCTGGGGATGCCCAGCGTTGTCAAACACCAAGACCCCTGTTGGGGAGTGGGCTTGGTTTGGCCTCCAGCTTGCCCCTCCTCGGTGGTCCCCGCCTCCACCCCGAGCCCCACCCCTGGCTTGGCCAGAGCCTCAGCCGCCAGGGAATTGCTGCTGCCGCCCTCTGGCTCTGCGTGTCCAGGCCGGCAGCGCCACCTGGTGGCCAGTCCACTGGCCGGTGCACCCGCTGAGCCGTGGGTTGGATGTCAGAGGCTTTGGGCAGGGAAGAGCTTAGGTGAACTTGGGCTTGTCCTTCCTGAAACACTGCTCAGGGCTGTTTGGACACGCAGTTCAGTCTAGCACCAGCAGCTATTAAAAAAGTGCTCCGTGCTCTCCCTTGCAGCTCTGAACTCATGCAATGTGTAGAGAAAAAGGGTTTACACATTTATCACCAATTCCTCGTTTTCACCTGCTGTCAGCTCCCGGTGGCCTGTGCTTTCCTGAGGGCTGCCATGCCTTGATGGCAGTTGGGGAGGTCGTTGAGGGCAGGGCTGGGCAGGGAGGCTCTGCTGTGGGCAGAGACGTCTCCACGAGGCCCCTGGCTCTCCCAAGGCATGAGCATGCTTGACTCTCCCAGGGACACGAATCTGTATGTCTTTCCTCGGCCACCCCATCTGCACAGGGCAGGCCAGATACGGGGTTTTCAGTGTTCAGGCCTCGGCAGTGTCAGACTCAGTAATTCCCACAGATCTAGGTCTGTGGAAGTAGAAAGAAGTGATTTGTCCCAGGGGCTCTCTGCTGATGTCCCAAAGGTCTCAAGCTTCCCAGTGGCCTCAGTCTGACCCAGCCACACCTCCCAGGAGAGCGGCTGAGCTCCTGCCCACCTCCCCAGTTGACTATGGGCTCTTGTCTCAGGAGAAGTCAATATGTGGTAGACAAGTATGCTGTCTCAGTGATGTTCTCCAGAGAACACACCCTAAGCCTATTTTCAGAATAAGATGGGTGGAAAGAAATAGACACACACGCATACACATACCCATCGCCAACTAAAGCAATGAAATTATGAGATTTAGCAAGTCATTCATCGTTTTCCCAGACCTTCTTTGAAGTGTGCTTTATGCTGGCATTGCCTAGGACTTCAGCAATTCAGGCGGGGGCAGTCAGGGGTCTAGCCCCTGCAGGCACAAGGCAGCAGAAAGTACCTCACAGTGGCCCTCGCTGGGGGTAGGTGGAGGGTCACTGTCAGCAGATGAGGCCCCACAGCGTCTCTCTCGCTCTCTGAGGGCCAAGCAAGGCTGTGGGGCAGACGACTGCATCCTCTGCACCTCGTGCGTGCTGGCCTCTGATGCCCCCCGCTGCCCCACAGGCCCAGCTGATCGCCCAGTCCATCGGCCAGGCCTTCAGCGTGGCCTACCAGGAGTTCCTGCGGGCCAACGGCATCAACCCCGAAGACCTGAGCCAGAAGGAATATAGCGACATCATCAACACCCAGGAGATGTACAATGATGACCTCATCCACTTCTCCAACTCAGAGAACTGCAAGGAGGTGAGCTGAGCTCTGGAGGCAGGGGAGCCCGGGGCCCAGCGCCCCAGCTCATGGCCCTCCAGCAAGGCGGTCTGCGCGGCGGGAAGTGCTGCCCCGAATGAGCGTCTTGCTCCTGCCTTCGGAGCAGGGCACTTGTGTGTGAAATGAGATGTTGTAACAAACAGACTGATTTCAATCAGTCTAATGACCTTGAAAATGTGCCTTTTAATGCTGCTATCATCATCTGTTGGCGTGCGCACCCAGATGCTATGAAGATACATGGAGGCATCTTAAAATTGGGAACGTGAGGACTCTGCCCGGGGGTAGTTCTGACGCTGCCCTACTAGAGACCTTCCAGGTTCCAGTGGGTCTGCTCAGGAGTCGTTTCAAAGTTCTCCTGAGACAGAGGAGCAAATCCCCTGCTCATGGCCTGAACCCTGGCTGCCTGTGAGGGATGAATGAATGGCGAATGATGGGTATTGGGGAAAGACCCTGACTGCTTATGGGGAATGAAAGACCCTGACTCTTGAAAGATGAATGAGCCTGACTGTTGGTAAAGAGGGAATGAATGACGTTGAGGGCTTATCAATGGATAACCCCGAGTATGAATGAATGACCCTCATTGATGAATGAATGAATGAATGAATGGATCCCAGCTGCTAGTTAAATGAGTGACCTGGTTGATTGTTGACTAATGAATGACCTGGCTGCCTGTTGAATGACTGACTGATCCTGGCTCCTGGTAAATGAGCACACGAATGAGCACAGCAGCTGGTTAAATGAGTGACAGTGATGGATGGATGAATGAGTGATCGATGGCTGCTTGCGGAATAAGGGAACGCGTTTTTGCGAGTGAATGACAGGCAGCTCTTTGAAAGAGTGGTTCTTGAGATAGAGAAAACTGGACTTTTCTGGAAAGAGCAGAGGTTGAGGGGTGTGTGTATGAGTCCTGGCCTCTGAGAAATTCCTCTGGCCTGTGGGTTTGGGGTGAAAGGAGCAGATGCCAGGGCCCTGAGCCGCGCCTGGGGGCATCGACATTGGCATGGAGGAGAGGGCTCTGTGCTCCCCGGGACTGTCAGGTGGCCCCAGGGGGTGGGCGTTTCCCTCTGATTCTGCAGTGTCGTTGCAGCTGCAGCTGGAGAAGCACAAGGGCGAGATTCTGGGCGTGGTGGTGGTGGAGTCAGGCTGGGGCTCCATCCTGCCTACGGTCATCCTGGCCAACATGATGAATGGCGGCCCGGCTGCCCGCTCAGGGAAGCTGAGCATCGGCGACCAGATTATGTCCATCAACGGCACCAGCCTGGTGGGGCTGCCCCTCGCCACCTGTCAGGGCATCATCAAGGTGGGTGCACAGACCCCAGGCTTTATCTTGGCTGCATGGTAACCCCTCCTTGGCCCAGTGTCTCTGAACCCAAGATGGAAGTCAGAGAAGGCCCCGGGCAGCCCCAGGGGTAGCGGAGGGGATGTTGATTTCTCTTTGCCCCGTGTTGAGCTCCATTGGCTCCAGGCAAGTGGGGAGACCCATAGATGTGGACTTGCCCCAGTTTGCCTAGGACTGTCACTGGTTAGCTCTGAGAGTCCCACTTTCCAGGGTCCCAGTGTCCAGTGCACCCTGCGAGGCTGGGTCACCCTACATGGATTTGAGAGCCAGGAGGTCACTCTGACCATCTGACCTGGAGCTTGCAGGGAGGCTCTGTGCTGCCTGTTCCTGAAGGGGTCAGCAGAAGGGACGCAAGCCAGTGGACGGGGGTCTTCACCCTGACCAGTGCAGATCTCTTAAGAGCTCCAACCAGAAAGCTCACAGGCTACCCAGAAAGCCTGAGTTCAGCTGCACCTTTGTCCTCCTCGGGTCTCCCCACAGCGGGCTCGCCTTCCCAGGGCTGTCAGTGGCGCTGTGTCCTGCCCCAGCCCTCCTGGCCACTGGTGCTGGAGGACGCGCCTCCCTCCTTCTGCCTAAAGGTGAAGGGCATTCCCAAGGTCTGATGCCCCCTAGCAGCTTTGGGAGCTAGTCCAGCAGAGCCTGATGGGCCAACAGACAGACACACAGACAGATGGAGAGATTAGCTCCTGGGCGATGGCTCTGACTTGGCCGTGTGTCCTGCAGGGCCCTGTGCCTGGAGGGTGACACCCGTCCCGGCCTGGCCCGCCTGAGGACTACCCCCTGGCCAGAGCCGCAAATGAAGCAGCATTGTGTTGAGGCCCTGCCCCACCCACCGGCGCCCCCCACCCCAGAACCACAGCCTGGGGCATCGGCTGTCCTTTGTGGCCCAGGTTTCCCTGGCTCCCGCTGGCCCTGGGGACACCAGAGACTCATGCTCACAGACTTTCAGGGCCAGTTATTCCTGTCCCCAAGCCAACACCCCCAACACCAGCACAGGAGTCCATCTCTGGGGGACATCGTGTGTTGAGGGAGAGGTTGTCCTGGTCCCTCCACACAGGAGTCTCAGTGTCCTGAACCGCCAGGGTGACCTGGAGTGGCCTATCTGTCGTGCACAGTTGCACTCTGGCCCTGGCCTCTGCCATGGGGCAGCCGTCCCCCCAGGGCACAGGGCACACCGGAGCACCGCACCGCCTGGGGCCCAGCCAACCTGCACGGGCCAGGGTGCTGAGCTCACCCGCACAGAGGGACAGGGAGGCCGACAGGTGGCTGTCTCACCTGCACTGGTCACCCAGCACGCTGCCTAGCCTGGTCTGTAGGGCTCTGCTGACCGTGACCCCTGCCTCCCTGCCCCGCAGGGTCTGAAGAACCAGACGCAGGTGAAGCTCAACATTGTCAGCTGTCCCCCAGTGACCACCGTGCTCATCAAGAGGCCTGACCTCAAGTACCAGCTGGGCTTCAGTGTGCAGAACGGAATCGTGAGTCCTGCATCTGCCCGTGCCGTCCCCTCACCATCCCCGCACTCTCCACCCCCACCCCAGAGCTGCCCCTGTCCTTTGTCCCCTCTGCCTGAGCCCTCCAGGGACAGACAGAGTCAGCTCCCTGGCGTCTCGGTTGATGGGCATGGCAGCGGTAGCCAGGCCCGGCAGGAGATGGAGGGGCAGTGCCTGGCCATGGAGGGGCCCTCCAGCCCTACTCTGTCGACACCCTTGCCCCTTTGTTGCTATTCTCTGGCAACACTGCTTTGGAGGGGAGGCAGGAGGCTTTCTCAGCCACTCAGTGTGCATACACACAGCTGACAGCAGCATCAGATCCTCCATGTTCAACAGGCAGACTCTCATTCACTCACTCACTCACTCAATCTCTCAGAGCAATTGATGAGGCACCTGCCCTGTGTCAGGCACTGAGGAGGTAGGAGGGCTTCCTAGAGGAGGCGGTACTGCCCTTAAGTGGGTGTTTTGGGGACAGAATTCTGTGCCGGTTTCTATGGCCAGAGCTCTTCAGTTCAACTGGTCCTCTGTTGACCTGTTTCTGGAGGCCAGGTGGTGTATTCAGTTGTTCCTTCTGCATAGGTCCTGCTGGCAGGGGTGCAGCATGGAAGAGAGGAGACCAATCCTTTCCAGCCAGCCCTGCATATTAAAAAACTGAGGAAGAAACTGTGGACTGGGAGTGGTGTTATGTGAGGGAAAAGATGTGTATGTACACCCGTGGCCACAGGGGAAACACTTAGAAGGTTCCAGAAAGACCATTACAGATGAGACATTGTTCTCTGGGGAGGCAGGGTGGCGAGTTCACAGAGTCTGGGAGGGTTGCAGGGCTTGGGCTCATGAGCTTCTATTCCTTCTATATTGGGGTACACATGCTTCAGTAGCTGTATCCCCCAAATCCCAGCATTCTACAAGCTGATTTCTCACCAGACTGCAGTCCAGTGTGGAAGGGCAATTCGCTCCGCAGAGCACATTGGCGGCCCAGCCTTGCTGTCCCCTGGGAGGTCCCCTCTGGCTGCTCTGTGTCTGGCTGGCAGCTGAGGGAAGACAGAGATGTTGCTGTGACAGTGGTCACTTCTGACCACGTCCCACCGACCCACAGACTGAGGGAGTGTGGTCCAGCCGGTGCCCAGGATGGGGAAGGAAGGGACTGGGCCATCTAGCCAGGCTTGTCCACACCTTCCTGGCTGTGTGACCCTGGACAAGTCACCGACCCTCTCTGGGCTCCCCTCCAAAGGTAGCTGTGGAGATAAACTGAGAAAGACTGCAAAGTAAGCCAAGATCCCCCAGATTCTGCAGAGCAGAGAGGCCCCCGGCACATGCCTCCTGGCAGGGAAAACAGCCAGGCTGTCTGTCCCCTTTGGGACATTTGTCTGACCATACATCTGCCCCAGGTGCAGGCCAGCTGGTGGTCTGGCCTGGCCCTGCTCTGCCCATGGCCAGGCTGCTGTGTGGTGGCTGAGGGCATACCCTCTTTTGGGGGCCCGTGAGCCCAGTACCGAAATGATGCCCCTCTCCCCGCCCTTTCCCTTCTCAGTTCATTGCAGTCCGCACAAGAGCCCAAGGACAACAGTGGGGACAGTGAGGAAGCTGGTGACTCACTGAAGGTCGCATAGCATTTGATGCCATGAGGAAGGATAGTGGGGAAGGGTGGGGAGAGAGAGGCAGAGCAGGAGAGGAAGGGGACACCTGTGCAGAGAGAAGAGGTGATCAGGACTGGTGCAGGGGTCTGCGTTGCAGCCTATGCCTCTTTCCTTCTCAGACACCCGGGAGGGGAGGCCCTGGGGGACACAGGGTGACAGACGAGGGGCTCCAGGCAGCTCTCTTGGGGGGAGTAGCTGGGTCTCTGCATGTGGAGGTGAGCAAGCCCGTTCATGAGTGGCTGGGAGGCTGTGGTCAGTGAGTTGGCAGGCTTGAGGGTGAGGGGAAAGGGCAGCGGCAGATCTAGGCTTTGGAAGGCCTGGAGTTGGGGGAAATCATGCCCAGTGCTGAAGACGTCTCCGAGTTGCTCTGTGGAGCCATGGGTGCACAGGAGGAGCCGGAGGGCGGATGTCCTCTGCTTTTCCATGTCCCAGTTCCAGGCCGCGTGTGACCTTGGGGTCTGTACACGGCTGTGGAGGAGCAGGGAGGCAGGGCGGGGGCTGTGGTGGCTTCAGGGCTCCTCTGGGTAGTGGCGGCTCGCCTGAGAGCACAGGGAGGGTTTCACGTGGCGCGTAAATCTGTGGTTTTACCCCAGCCATCTCCCGGAAGCTGGAAGATAGGATGCAGGCAGCTACACAAACCCACCTCGTATCTTGGCCTGGCCCTGAGCCTGTCCCGTGGGCATGCTGTGCCTGTGGACAGATGTTGGATGTAGGGAATGACTGTCCACTCATCCCCTGGACCCACGCAGGCACCTCTATAGGACTTCTGTCACCTTGGCCACCTGCCGCCTGGGCCCACCCACTTACTAGGCCACGCCCACACCGAGGCCACGCCCACATTCCTTGGCTCTGCCCACTACCCTAGACCACGCGCAGCCATCCTTGGTAGTGGCTGAGGGCGCCACCTGTCCATTGGGTCCTTCTGGAAGAAGTGAGTTTGGGAGACTGTTCAGGAGACCTGGGGAGTGCTGGTTGCTCCGGGGACAGAAGAGCCATCCCTTTTCCCTCACATGGTCAGGTTGGAACCAGTGGCCCTAAGGCCAGGGCCTCAGCTTCCAGCCCACCCAACCTTGCCAGGCAATCGCCTGCTGTGATCTCTGATTGCCCTGCAGCATGCAGCTCCCTCCTGGGCATCACCTCTCTCCACCGGTTGTGTCTCCAGTGCGCAGTGACAGATGCCTGAGTCCCTCCCAGCCTCACCAGGCCCTGCCTGAAGCCTGGGGCAGCCACTGGACAGCCTGTGCCCCAGAGCTCCTTCAGCTCCTGCACGGACTGACCACACAGTCACCATAGGCGGATGATGGCAGGACACCAAGCCAGGAAATGACGCAGTCACTGCAGTTTCCCACAGATTGTTAGTTTCCTGTGGCAGGTGGACAAGTGTGTCCCAGCACTGAGTGGTCTGTCAGTCCAGTGGGAGGGAGTTCTCTGCACAGCTGTCAGGGTCTCCGCATGTGCCTGTGTGTGTGCTCTGTGCATGTGTGTGCATGTGGGATGTGTGTGCATATGTTGTGTATACATGTGGGTGCATTTCTGTGAGTGTGGGTGTATATGCGAGTGTATGCACATGTGTACATGTGTGTACAGATGTGTGCAAGTGTGCATTTCACACATCTGTATACATGTGCATCTGCTTGTGTGTACCTGTGTATTACATGTACATAGGCAGGTATTGTGTGTGAGAATGTGCAGCTGTGTGGATGTGTGTGTATAAGGTGCATGTGTGAACAGGTGTGCACAGGTGTTACATACATGTGCACACGGCGGGCGGGCCTATGTGGATGTGTGTGTATAAGGTGCAGGTGTGCACAGGTGTTACATACATGTGCACACGGTGGGCGGGCCTTGTGGATGTGTGTATAAGGGTGTATGTGCGCACAGGTGTGCACAGGTGTTACATACATGTGCACACGGTGGGCGTGGTTGTGTGTATAAGGTGCATGTGCGCAGAGGTGTGCACAGGTGTTACATACATGTGTGCATGGTGGGCAGGCCCGTGTGGATGTGTGTATATAAGGTGCATGTGCGCACAGGTTTGCACAGGTGTTACATGAATGTGAACACGGCGGGCGGGCCTGTGTGGATATATGTGTATAAGGTGCATGTGTGCACCAGTGTGCACAGGTGTTACATACATGTGCACACGGTGGGCGGGCCCGTGTGGATGTGTGTATAAGGTGCATGTGTGCACAGGTGTGCACAGGTGTTAGATGAATGTGTGCACAGCGGGCGGGCCCGTGTGGATGTGTGTGTATAAGGTGCATGTGTGCACAGGTGTACACAGGTGTTACATACATGTGCACACGGCGGGCGGGCCTGTGTGTATGTGTGTGTATAAGGTGTATGTGTGCACAGGTGTGCACAGGTGTTACATGAATGTGCACACGGCGGGCGGGCCTGTGTGGATGTGTGTGCACATGTTGATGTCTGTGCAGGTGCACTGTGCCTGCACACGGTGTGCACGTGTCTGTGTGTGGCATTGCGTGTTGGGCACGTTTTCATGCGTGCAGAGAAGCATCTTGCCCTGGCCTCTCAGCTGGGCAGTGGCAGAGCGGGGTTGATTGAGCCTGAGGCCGGCTGTCTGTCACAGACCCCTCAGCTTCTCCTTGAGACCCAGGGACGACTGTACCACTGAGGACAGTGCACTAGGCAGCTGAGTCTCCTGAGCGCCCTGGAAGTTTGCTGACATCTGAGTTAGTCTTGCCCAAGTGCTTTTTCCATTTTCAGCTTCATCACCCCCGAAGTACTGCGCATTAGTTTGCAGACAGGCTCTGCATGACCCAGTTAGCACTACCTCTAAATGGATCCCGCTCTCTCCCCAAAACTCCGTGAGGAATGAGTCTCCAGCTGGGAGACACCGGGCTCCCTCCTGAGAAGAGCGGTCATGAAGTTAGAACACCGCCCTTCTGAAGGCCGGCTACTGTGTGCGTGCGTGTGTGCGTGCGTGCGTGCGCCCGCCCCCCTCCTCAGCACTTCCTCCTCCCTCCGCCCCCCCATGGCCAGCCTGCACCCTGCTTTCCAGGAGGGGCTCCCCACCTGGGTCTGAGACTTTTTTCCCAGCACCCCCTGGGAGTTGGGGGTGGACCGTTTCCTTCGCCTGCTCCCTTTCTCCTCTTCATCTTCCCTTGAGTCCGACACTAAGGAGAAAGCCCCACTGGGGACTTCATCACATGGGCACCTTCTGTCAGGAGCAGGGCCCTGCCTGACGCTGGGTGGGGCCCGGCAGTGAGCCAGGTCACCTGGACCTTCTTCAGAGTCTTTTAGGAGCTGGAGACATTGAACACAAAATGCCCGTAGATCACAGCAGAGGGCGGGGCGGGGAGGTGGCAACAAAAGAATACAAATGACTCCTAAGACTTCACAGGTATTTGGGCAGCAGGTGAGCAGACTCACTGGCCAAGAGGGACACTCCCTTCATGACCGTGGTGGCCACAGGCAAACCCCCCGGCTGGGGCCCGGAATGCCCTGCGCCCCTGCAGGAGTTCAGGGTCTGGGCCTCGGGCTGTGTCCAGTCCTCTGCTGTGTTTCCTTGCAGCCAGGGAGGGTCCCCGAGGGTGTGGACACTGGCCAGGACACCCGCACTGTCACTTGAAAGGCCTGTGGCATTTGTAATAAGGAAACACTCAGGAATCAAATGACAGGTGGTGTCACCATTCCTGTGACTGGGGCCAGAGCCAGCCTGGGGTCATTGGTTCTTTAAGCCTGTCTGAGCCTTACAAAGACACCAGGTTGCCAGGGGAATGGAGTAGGGGAGTGGCCCACAGTGTCCCTGGGACTCAGAGGCCCAGCTGACTGAGCAGGCCAGCCAGGACTGGATGAGAAGTGACTCTGTCCCAGGCGGGGTCCCCAAGGCGAGGTGGGAGGGCACACTGCAAGGCAGAGAAGAGGGCCTTGGATACCGGTGTGAGGGGGTGAAGGACCTGCATCTTCCACCCCCACCGGTGCCTCCTGTGGGCAGGCTGACCCTTGACCTCTTAGGGAGCTGAGCAGATGCGTCCTTCCAGAGCGGGGTTGTTTTTCTGCCTTATCTGCACAAATGTATTCAGATTGGGAAACCCTAAAGAGAAAGGCCAGTGAATTCAGCAGTTGTAGATGATGGGGCCTGGGTCCCTGGGCACTACAGGGGGAGGGTCCCACAGTCCAGCCTCTCCTGCCTGGCCCTGGGCACAGCCTTTCTCATCCTCCACGTGGCTGGTGTGACGTGGCCCTCAGACTGGATCGTTGAGAGAATGCACTAGAAGGGCCCTCCGGGGGCTCCGGAGCTGGAGTCGAGGGAGGAGCAGGGGCAGGGAGAGTAACCGCGATGGGGGTGTGCCAGAGCTGGTGCATCAGGAGCGCGTGCACATGTGTGCACGCACCTCATCTGTGTGCACACACACCTGGTCTTCGTCCTTGGAAGTAACAGGTCGGGAAAGGCCTGGCACCCTTTCTGCTCCACATCCCATCTCCATGACTCAACACGCTGCATCTCATGCCTTTTGTGGGTCTCCCAGATCTCTCCCCTGGGAGCCCCGGGGTGCAGCTGCCCTTTTGTCTCCAGGAGCCCACAACTTCACCTCTGTGGGGCCCGCTGTCCTCTCAGGTGTCTGCGTGGACCTCTGTTTCCCGTCTCGGGAAGTTGTCGCCTTCCCGCGACTGTCTTCACTAGAGACGCAGAGTGGCGGTGGAGAATCTTCCAGCATGTGCTTGAACGCCACACGTCCCAGAGCCAGGGACAAAGGGCCCGGATGCTGGGGGCGCAGGTTCCACGGTGGGGCAGCCGAGGGCCCATGCTCCTCCCATGTGTCCTGGTGTTGACTATTTAAAAAAGAAAGAATCCAAACCATGAACCTCCTCGTGGAAGGTCAGCAGATTGCCCCGAAGTCTTGTCTCCAGGCTGTTCTTCTCCTGCTCGGTTACCCCGGGCGTGGCAGGAGCTGTGCGCTGACCCATCCTCTGTCTGCTTAGATCTGTAGCCTCATGCGAGGGGGCATCGCCGAGCGAGGGGGCGTCCGCGTCGGCCACCGCATCATCGAGATCAACGGGCAGAGCGTGGTGGCCACGGCCCACGAGAAGATAGTCCAAGCTCTGTCCAACTCGGTGGGAGAGGTGAGGCTGCGTCACTGTCCCGAAGCCCAAGCTGGAATCTGCAGGCGTCTGGGCGCAGGCATCATGACCCGCCTCTACCCCGGGGCGTCGCTGCTGGGGAGCCACTGGCCTGCCCAGAGGAGACCCTTCCTTCTCATCCAGGCCGTCCCTGCTGGCTGCTGTGCTCCCACCGTGACCCCCATGAGCCACCCCCGCTTCTGGGGTCAGCTGAGCCTGTCGGGCTGTGTCCCCTTCCCAGAGAGTCCCCGGTGCAGTGGCTGGTGGGGTCGGGCCAGCTGCTCAGTGCAGCACGTGGGAGGGAAGACGGGGTGTACCCCTTTGGTTCTCAGTTGGATCGTGCATGCTTGGTTGGAGCCCCTCTGCAGGACGCCCACCCCCACTGGCGCAAAGGGCACCACAAAGCAGCGGGGAGGCCCCGTCCCTGTCTGCCATCTTGCCACCTGTGGCTGTTCTGTCCTGTCCTCCTTTCCTAGTTGCCTCTGGCATTTGTGGGTGTCAGCACGAGGGCAGCTGAGCTCACGGAGGAACAGGGGCGACGTGAGAGGCTTGAGCGGGTGTGGGTGTGTGAAGGGGGCGCTCAGATAGAATGTGGTGAGTGACAGGCAGCAGAGGGCCAGGATGAGACAGAGTTGCAGAAATGGGCGGGAGAGGCGCCATTTGTGAGGGGACAGGTGCTGGGCCAGCGTCTGTGTTTGATTCTGGGAGATGTGGGGGTTTGAAGGGTTTGCGGCAGCGTGGGGGGTGGGCAGGCTCTGGCTTGGCCCCTGGTGGGTGGGTTCTGTTTCTTGAGGGGGCTTCAGATGGCCTTTCCTGGGGCCACGTGGCCATCCTCCGCATTTTTTTGTGAAGCTGCCAGGCCTGGGGGAGCGTGGGGGAGCCTGGGGGGTGAGAGGGATTCCTGGATTGGTGGTTGCAGGTGGCTGGTTCTCAGGAGGGGCCCCTGAGCCTCCTTTCACAAATGGCTTCAGGAAAGGAAAATCCAATTTTCCTAAGTAGATGCTTTGAAACGGCCGTCCCACTGGGACCATCGCACTCACACCTACGTAGAAATCAGTGTGGGGAGGAGTCTGGGCTGGGGGCTGGGAGAAGCGCCTCAGACAACTGGGCCCTGAGAGGAACAGATACCCAGAGGCTTGATGGCCAGGGCGTGACACGCCCTTCAGCCCGGTTGGAGGAAGACACTGTCTGCCTGCGTTTTCCGTCCTCCCTGGAAACACATTTGAAAAGTGTGTCAGTGATCACTGACTTGAAGTGTTGCTGCCCAGGGGTGGGTTTCTGATGGAGGAATTACGCTGAATGGACGTGCAGATAGAAAAAGCCCGCCTCGGGTGATGAGGAACCAAGCGACACTAAACTAACAGACCTTGGTGGTGAGGCCAGCGGGCGGGCGTGCGTGACACGCCAGTCCCTGGAGGTGAGCTGACGGCGCCTGTGCCGGCTGGAATCTCAGAGCCCGGGCTCACCCCGGAGCAGCGTGGGGTCGCGGCGCAGAGCCCACCTTCTCTCTGCTTGAGGGTTTAGAATCTGCCTCTCGGGGCCACCCACCCAGTCTCCCAGCGCTGGCCTAGATCCCCAGGCCCTTGGAGCCAGGAAGCCAGGCCGGACACCCAAAGTTCATTTGCTACAAATGGCTTCCCCAAGGATGGGGGGCTTTGAGGCCTCCGGCCCTCAATGAGCAAATTCTCAGGGCCCCAGACACCCACTTTCCCCGGGCTCATGGGAGAGGCTGTGTGCGTCTTCTCTGGTTCTTCCCCTGCGACGCTGTGCCACACCGTGTGCTTCCTACGGAGGCCCGGACGCCCCCGCCGGCCTCCAGCCACGTGGGCGAACTGTATCAGGAGGTAAAGTGGGTCTTTCACTCCCTTGGTGTCAGCTGGAGCGGAAGGGAAAATGAGCACTGGACTCAGCATGAAGACGCTCCAGGGACCCGGATGGGGACCACAGCTCATACCGTCCGCGGGGACGGCTGTGCCTCCTGCATCTGAAAGCTGCTGCTTGCCACAGCACGGCCCAGGGTGCTTCAGCGCCTGGCCGGCTGCGGGTTTTCAGCTGGCGGAGGGGCGGGGGGAGGACAGGCGTGGCCCTTCAGCCCCCTCTCTCTCTGACAGATCCACATGAAGACCATGCCGGCCGCCATGTTCAGGCTCCTCACGGGCCAGGAGACCCCACTCTACATCTAGGCCTGCACCTCCCACCTGCCTGGGCCCCCGGAGCGGGAGGCCGGACCCAGGACCCGACTGACCCCTGACCCCACAGCCCATCCCAGGACGCTGGCTTCCCAAAGGGCGTGCCCTCACCACCCACTTTGATTTTGGTTTTGGTATTTTTTCGGACACAAAGGCGTATGTCTTTATCAAAGGAGAGTCACAGAAACCAATCTTTGTCAAGTATTTTGCCACGTTCTGAGCCGTTCTCATAGCGACTGACAAGGGTGTTTCTTTATGCGTCTGTGTGGTGTGGCGTCTTGCCTCCCTGAAGCCGTAGAGAAGGAATGTGGGGGCCTCCGCATTCGGCTGTGAAGGGAGCCCCGAGGGGACAACGAGTTCCCGGGGGGCTGCAGTCACGGCCCCTCCTGCCCCTTGACTGGGGGTCTGTGGGCCTGCGGGCCGGGGGATGAGGCGAGAGGGCGCCCTGACAGCCCCCAGTGGGCTGTGTCCAGCGCCTTCTTCCGCCGGCCCAGCCCGCAGGCCGCGACTTGTAATTAAACTCGGGGAGCCTGCGATTGTATGTCACGAGAAAGGAGACCTTCCTGAGTTCAATAAAGGATGATGGCCACATGTCAACACTCCCTTTTTCTTTAGACGCTCTCACCGTTTGGATTTTTATTTTGACCAGCCGTTCTTCAGAATTCAGGGTTTTCAGGTGACCCCTGAGCACCCTGCACCTCCGGGCTCTGTGGACATCACGGGCACCCCCCTCCGGTGGCCTCCGGTGGCCTCGCCCCCCACAGGCCTCCAGCTGCGGGTTCGCTCCTCCCGGGAACAAGGGGAGCAGCAGGGCCTCAGCCGGCCCCCTAAAATCTCTACACACGCGCATCCACACACGAGCTCCCCCCAAACAAATCCACACGGGAAGCGCGACCTCCGCCACTCACCGGGCGCCGCCCTGAGCACCGCGCACCTGGCCGGCCAGCACCACGCCCACAGGCGCTGTTAGCGTGTGTTCATGAAGTGAAAGTAGTCTCGTTCAGGTCATTAGAGATCCATGTTAACTGACGCCATTTGTCCGGAAGTCTTTTTTTGGCCCAGGCCTTGAAGAATACACTGTGACTTAAGAAGCCTTACCGTGCAGTACCTAAAGCTGTCAGATTACTGTGCTCAAGGAGTGACCTGTGTGTTGCATGCAGCCGACCTTAGGAAGACCCGCTAATCTCACTAATAAACCTGGAGTCATGATGCAAAGCTGTCTGCGTGGCTGGTTTGTTAACTGAGAAGGGTCTCTTTTCCTTCTGGAACTCCGCTGGCTGCATCCCCTCCTGGTTGGGGCCTCAGGGACTCTCCCTGATGAGCTGGGATGGGGGCCCTCCGGTCACCAGGTGTGGGGCCGGCCAGCGATGGGCCTGCTACCTCTGCGTATTCGCCACTCCTCCCGGGAAACAGGCTGCTCCAGCTAAATGAGGGACATTCCAATCCTCTGATTCCCTTCCTTCACCCCTCCTACCCCCTGCAGCACTGTCTTGTGAACTGGTGGGGTTCATCTGTTCATTTATTTTATCTTCCACTTAGGAGTGAAGCCAGCCTATATTTTTCTTACCCTTTCTGGCTTATTTTGCTTATCATGACCCCCCCTCTAGTTCCATCTAGGTTGTTGCAAAGGACATGATGTGTTTCAGCTGCATGGACTTCCATTGAAAGAGAGAGCGAGCGAGAGAGTGTGTGTGTGTGTGTGTATGTGTGTGTATATATATATATATATATCTCACAGCTTCTTTATCTAATCATAACAATATAAACAAATACAAAACATTCCCATATTTAAATTTAAATGACCTA
>RJWH01006491.1:27563-53966 GCA_004363575.1 Solenodon paradoxus
GGGGGGGGGGGGGGGGGCGGTCCCAGCCAGTTACCTGGTGACCTGGGGCAAGAAGGACCCTTCTCTGGCCCACCGTAGGTCATCTGGGCTCCATGCTGTAAACTTCCGACAGGCCCTTGGGTAAAGAGAAGAAATGTCAAGTGAGCAGAAGCTGGTGGGCAGGGCCTTGGCTGAGGAGAGCCCAGGGGAGGGCCCCGCGCGCCCAGACAGGGTTGGCGAATGGGCTGTGGAGGAAATCCACCGCGACAGGTGGCATGTGGTGGTCCCAACGAAGTGTCCATAAAGTTACCCACGTTCAGGAGCTTTGGCTTGGGGCCCGCATTCATCCGGAGTCCTCAGGTGTCACTTGCATGGAGGGCATCTGCCCTCTGTCCCTCTATCCCAGGACCTGACCGCCAGAAAAACCCTGGGAAGCACCGTTGGGAGGCTACGGCCTGGTCGACCAGGACCCCGGCTGAGCCCTCCCAGGGCCGTCACAGCAGCTCACCCAGGCTCAGCTCCTGTCTCTGTCCCAGTTAGACTGCGGAAACGAAGAGGCCAGAAATAGTTTTTATTAAAACACTGATCATTATGAAAACACCTTGAGGTACATTAAATAAATACAAGCTTCCTGTTATACAAACAGATCTCCTGCGTCTTGAAAACAATTTCCTACAAACCCCGCCGCAACAGCAGTGCCTGCGAATCAATACAGCCTAGGAAACAATATCCATTCGAGAGACACTTTCTGGCACATGGTTTCTTACACGCATTTAATTCCTATCTTGTCGCCACCGGAGGAGACGTTGCGTCCCGGTGGAGGATGGGCCACTGTGGGTCCGCTGCAGAGTTGGGGTCCGTCAGCATCCCATGGGCCCCGGGCTTGGGTCCAGTGGCGGTGTCCACACAGGCTGTGATCCATGCCAGCTCAGCCCTCTTGGGGTCACAGAGATGGCAGGGAGAGCGCCCAGGGTTCCGGCCTGTGCTGGTGGGGGCCCCTGCAGGAGGCATCCTGTGTGGCGGTGGCTTCCGGTGCAGCCCTCTGTCTGCTCAGAAATGCTTATGCATCAGTGAGAATGGGAGTGGTGGGGGGGGGGGTCCGCTTCAGACACCAAAGAGAGCGAGAAGAGGTTCCCAGGTGGGAGGGGCTGCACCAACAAGGTGGGGGGGCAGATTTACCCCTGGCTGGGCACCTCCAGTTTGGGACCTGGGATTCACTCCTGGGGCTCCTAGTCCCTGGACACTGCGGAGCAGAGCAGGGTCGAGGGTCTGAGAGCGGGGAGTGGGGTGTTGGCCCATTCCTGCTGGCTCTAACTGGCACCTCTCTCTCCCTGGACCTTTTCTGGAAGCCTGCGCCAGGCTGGAGTCGCCGAAGGCCCTGAGCAGGTGCCCAGAGGTTCTGGCCAATCAAGGTATAAAATTGGGTACAGTGTCCCCTCATCCCAAGACAAGAGCTGCTCTGAGAACTGGGCGTCTGATACCCACACTGAGCACAAACTTGAGAAAGTCTGGGACATGCCTGAGGGGAGGCTCCTGCCCCAGTGATGGATGAGAAGATACTGTCCCGCCGCTGGGAGGACAGGACACCAGGCCGGGTGACCCAGGTCTCGCTCACCTGCCACGCAGTGGAGATATGGATGCCCGGCTTCAGGTGGAGGCGAGATGGGAAGGTGAGGGGCTGACGCTGTCAATGCTCCAGGTTGACAACTGCAGGCTTTGCTCACCTGAGGGCTTGGCCCGGCTGCAGGTGTGAACCCCCAGGCCAGAGCGCGGACCCCCTCGAACAGACGACACCCCTGCAGTCTGCCACCTCTGGCTTCCACTGCAGGGTCGCTGGCAGCGGTCTGATCTGGAGGCTGGGATGCCAGGGCCGTGAACTTTATTCTGCATGGGATCTGCTTTTGGGGGCTTCAAAAGCTCTCAGTTGAGAAATGAAAAATGGAAGAATGGATTTCCATTTAATAGTCCAGATAAAGCGCTCATAAATTCATCTCTGGTGTGTCTTAGTGGAAAAGTTGCAGCTGTCACCAAAAGGCCTCATGTTTTTCCAGCCCATTCAGCTCTGGGGTCGATGGTCAGTAATTTCAGCGACGCAATCAAAGTGCTCACAGCAGTGAAAAAAAGTGCTCATGTCTGGGCTGGAGACCTCCCTGGCCCTCCGCTCTCAGTGTCCAACCACGCAGATGCGCCCCAGGACATTGCTGGGGCGGGAGCACAGCAGAGAGAAGCACCCCAGACTGCTGGGTGCGAGCAGAGGGGGGCGCCCGTCTGTCTGTGCCAGGCCCGTGGGCTCTGGGTTGAGAGGGACCCCAGCCACCGTGCAGGGGCCAATGGCTGCAGTCCCAGGAGGGCAAAAAGTTCTGGAGGCCAGTGCCGCTCTGAGGCCATTGATACTGTCAGAGAATGAAGGCCTGGGATGGAGAAAGTCAAAGGTGCCAAGCTGCCACCCAGGAGGCCCAGTGGGTATTTTCTGGAAAGAATGGACTGAAAACCTGTTCCTTCCAAGCAGCTGTACCTGCTGCTGCCTGGCAGGGGGGAAGGGATGGCCCTGTGTCCTCAGAAACCCCATTTCTCAGGAGGTGCACAGATGGGGGACACAGGCTCCTCCCCCAGACCACAGCCCACTGAGGCTGAAGAGGGGAGGGCTGGTTCTGGGAGGACCCTGGTGTGGCTCTCCAAGATGCTTTTTGTTATGGAAAAAAAAAAATCTACACGTCTCTGGTACCCAGACCAGAGGAAGTGGGAAGGCCTCTGTCGCAGGAAGGGCCGAGGGGAGGCTTGGGAGACAAGGCGATGGGGGTCCCGTGATGCCCCGAGGGTGGCTGGGTGATGCCAGGCCGTCGAGGAGCCCCGCCTGCAGCCCTGCAAGGGAAAGACGGGCCCAGGCCTCCGCCTGTACTGGATTGACCTGTTTAAACTTGGCATGTGATAAAGGGCTCACGAGTGGTGTCCAGCTGGGGTCTCCTGACTGATGTCATCCTCCGTCACGTCATGCTAAACTGAACGGGGAAGGGAGAGTCCTCCTGTTTGGTGGTCCTGATTTTGGAGAGCCTGAGCATCTTGAATTACACAAGTGTCACCTGTCACGGTGTCCCTGGGGCACTGGCAGGTGTTCCCGCCCGACAAACCCAGAGTCCACGACGGACGTGCGGGTCGTTTTTCTGTATGACTGGAGGTGGTGGAGGAGGCAACCCCGGGAGAAGAAATGAGCAGACCCCGCTCCCAACAGGGAAGAGAAGCCACCCCGAGACACTCGTGGGCACAGGCCTTGCCCGTGTCCGCCTGTGGCCCCTTCACACCTGGTCGAGAACCCTGGCACTGAAGATGGCATCCTCCACGGGCCGCTCCTCGGAGGGGACGGCTGAGCGGGTGGCACCCACGCCCTGCCGCACCTCAGGAGGGAGGACGCGGTGTGAGTGTTCCAAAAACTTTGCCACCAAAACCCTGGTGTCCGCGTAGGCCTGGCTGTCCACTGAAGCGCGCGGCCGCTCTTTGGTGGCCGCCTGTAAGGTCCCTGGCTTTGCCCGCTGGTCAGGTCTCCAGGCGTCTGGGTCCCCGGGGGGAGAATGCTGACAAGCACAGGCGGCCGTGACAGAGCGCGACAGGGAAGCTGGAAGTCAGGGGAAAAGAATGTCTGAGAGCCGGCAAGGCCTAGGCTGACCATGAGAACTGTTTTAAATGGGACAGTACCGTCTTTTTTCATATTTCCCGACAGTCCCATCATTTTAATAGAAATATCAATTTTGTCTTGTTTTCAATAAACTTGGGCCATCTTTAATGCAGGCCAAAGGGGGCAGCTGAGGTGCCTCAGGCCCAGTCTGTTGAGGGGCCCAAAAGCAGCTGGCCCTTTTGCCCCATGTTGAAGAGGACCCTTGCTGACGCTGACTGCAGAGGACTGGCTGCCAGTGCTGTTCCTGCCCCCTGTGAGGAAACAGGAACCATAGGAGAAGAGGATTCTCTATAAGTGCCTGTTTCTTCAAAGGGAGCAGAACACTGCAGTGTGGTCAAGCCCCAGGTAATACTGAGGGTTCTCTCTGGCACTGTGGGGGTTACTGGGCATTGCTGGCACTGGGAGGGTTAAAGCAGCATGTGTTTCAGGCAGGACATTTATAGCAGGGCTCATAGAGGCACCGAATTTGGTTTTCTCCACAGTGTCAGAATGCCTCGCACTGGCCCTGTCGTTTGTATGAAGTCCCACCTGACCACACGTCGTGCCTGTCAGCAGAGCACAGTTCTTATCTGTTGCTGGCCTGGCTGCTCTGCTCCTGCTCAGATTGCTCCACCTGCTCCTCTCCCCTTAGTCACCAGCACGTAACTCTGTTCTGTTTTTGCCATCCCCATGTCCTGTTTTTGTCTCAGGAAACATGGTCATCCTACCAAAGCCTGACAGAGCAAAGGCAGCAGAGCGAAATGCTGGCAGATGTGCACACAGGCAGGTTTGAGGCAAGGTTTCCTGCAAGATTTCTGGGTTCTTAGGCCCTGCTTCCCGTGTCTCCTCACTCCTGGTGTGGCTTGACCCTTCTCAGTCCTGAGTTAGGCTGGTGCTCACTTAGAGGGGCCTCAACCCCCTGAACTGAGGGGCAGGGGATAGGCGGGCGAACAGAAGCAGCCTAGAGAAGAAGGGCAGTGGACATAGGGTCCTTCCGTTCACCTCGGTGCTGGAATCCCTGCATTCGGAGCAGGACTGCCCTTTCTCAACCACCCCCGGCTCATTCACCCGTCTGGGTCTGAGGACATCTAACAAGTCTAAGGACACAGCTGGGGGTGGCAGGGGCAGTGAGAGTCCCCCTCCCCCAGGCCAGGGGCAGACAGCAGCCACCTCTCCCAGGGCACAGAGCTTGGAGCTCCCAGGGCCGCCAGGCCAAGGGCTGAGAAAGTGGCACCAGCTCCCAGCAGAGCCCGGGCCACTCTGGGGAACCCAGAACAAACATCAGCTCGCGACAGTCAGCTGTGACCAACTCACAAGGACCAGATTAAGGTCTGACTTTTCTAAATTACGAGTCACGCGGCGTAAACACGTTCTGGGGGACCAAGGTATCTGGGGAAGGGGGAGTGGTGGTAAGTCAACCTGGCAAAAATGAAGCCTAAGAAACTAAAAACTTCACACGGGCCAGCCTCCCCTCAGAAGCTCAAAAGTGCAGTACGAACAGTTACTAACAGCTAACACACTGACCCAGAGAGGAAAGAAAACCCACAGGTGACTGGGAGAGGCCACCCCCCGGCTACTGGCACCCCCGCCCACCATTTCAAAACAGGTGTCCAAGCTTTTAGAAAAAGAGCGTCTCACCAGTCCCCAGCATGGCCCGGGGCAGCCCTGCTTCGGGCTCTTGGCTGCAGGGGGTGGCGTGTGAAGGGGCATCGTCTTAACAGGAGAGCGCAGTCAGCACATGGGAGTCCCATCCGGGACTGAGGAGGTCTGTCTGTACCGCCCCGCAGGCTGCAGGTCTCGAGCCCGGGCCGGCAGCTTCCGGAGCCTGTGCCCTGGCCGCCCGAGTCCCAGGAGGGGCCTGCATATTACCTCAGGTGCCAGACACGTGGAGAAAACCGACCCGGGCACAGATGGAGCAGGGCCACAGAGGAAGCCACTGCCTGTCCCTGGAAGCCTGCACCTGCACCTGTGGGGTCCTGTCCCAGGAGGGACATGCTTCCATGTGTCACCAGTAACGCTGTCAGCTAGGCCAGGGGAGGTGAGGCAACAGGTTGAAGGGGCACATGGTGACAATTTATCATCAAACCCACCCTCCCTGTCTCCATCCCTAACCTCACTCTTACCCTTAACATGTACCCTATACGGAACCCAAACCCTAAACATATATAGCAACGCTAACCTTAGCTAAGTGAACCCTTTCCCTAAACTGCACCCTCCTTGAGCCTCAACATGAACCCAAACCCTGAACCTGTTTCTGGAATCCGCTGGCGCTTGCTCAGTCTGAGAGCCCGCCCTCTGCAAGACTCCCAGGTGCTGAGGGGCCAGGCGTGAATTTCTCCGAGGGGGATGTGCCAGAGAGCCATCAACAGGTCACAGAGTGCGCCTTCCAAGGGCACGGGACCCCCCCACCCTCTCAGTGCACAAATGTGAACCAGCTTCTCCACGTGAGCTGGCAACACAGGGGAGGAGAAGGAGACGGGGTGCTGGTCCACGTGTGCATCTCCCCCAGGAGGGGACTGCCAGGCGCCGACCTCTCCTGGCTCCTCCCGGGACACAGCTCTCCTGGGCATGGGTGGGCTCCAGTCTCTGGGGATCGGGGTACAGGACACTGAGGTGAGACTGGTCTAGGTGCCCCTCCGACATCTTCAGCCACAGGCTCACCCAGCTTTCCAGCAGAACTTTGTCCCCTCTCCCCAAAACAGTGAAGGGACAGGGAGCGTGCCTGCCCTCTGAGAGAGCACCCCACTCGAGAGCTGGCCTGAGAGCTCATCTGGACTGTAAGCCAGGCCCTCCAGCCCAGGGTGCTGTCCCTCTATGTGCCGCATGGGCCGATTCTGAGATGACCCAGGCCACCACGGGGGTCATTGAGGTGCCTGTGAAGGACACCTACCCAGTGCTGAGCACAGGGAAGGTCCATGCCCAGGCCCCGGATCCCCCTAAGCAGACAGGGGCACTTAAGATCAGCTCCAGTCCTGGAGGAGTGGGGTGCAGCCTGCAGGTACCCCTGAACTCTGCCTCCCTGCTCCCCCTGCCAGAGTGGAAGCCTGGTGGGGACCATCCCACCTCAGGGGCTTGGACCTCAGACCACACCCCCGTGTGGCCCCTGGCAGGGCTGTCAGGCTCCTCCTTACTCTCAGAGGAGCTGCTGGCCTGCAGAGTCCAGAGCAGAGCCGGGCACTGGAGACAGGAGCGCCGGGCAGTCGTACCTGCTGGTCCGGATACAAATGAGGTGGGGTCGCTGGCAGAGCGGGCCACCCGCCCGGGACCCTGCTGCACACATGTGCCCTGGTCAGGGCCCTCTGGGGACACGGAGCCAGGGTGCGGGACACCCGCAGGACCTGAGGGCGACGGGCAGCTTGGGCCTGGTTCGGGAGCGCCCTCGGACGCTGGAAAGCTCACGCTGTCGGCTGGTGCTGCAAAGCAGGGGACGGAGTGTTAGGGCTGACCAGTGACCTCAGGGCTACCCCAGAGTGAGGATAGCGGGTATCCATCCCTGCCCATCGGAGGGAGGGATCAGAGCCCTCCTGTGCTCAAACCCCAGCCCTGAAATCTTGGGGGCAGGGAAACCTTCAACAGGTCGACAAAATGGAAAGATTGCGGGGCACCAGAAGATTCCCCAGAATTCTTCTAAGAGCGGCGTGGGGAGAAGGGTTAGTCCTTTGCACTTGTCTAAAGTCAGCATCCAGCCTGGTCCCCAAGAGGACATCCCTGGGAGGTCTGTAGTACAGGAAAGAGGCGGTGGTTACAGCTTGATGAACCAGGTCCATGCAGAAAAGTGTGGGACTCTGCGGTCAGAGGGCACCCAGCCAGGTCCTGGAGGGCTGAGACCTGGGGTCTGGGATACAGCCCCGGGTCAGGCAGGTGGGGTGACCCGGCCCGTCATGCAGGCCTGGTTCTTCAAGTGTGGGCCGGACCAAATTCCCAGCCACATCCCAGATCCACCGAATCAGACCCTCTGGGGCTGGGTCCCCTTCCTTGAGGGTCCAGACGCCCCCTAAGTGTTCTAACTGCTGCTGTGGACTATGATGCTGGTCAGGCCCATCCACACCGCCGCTGCACCTGGGGGTGGGACCAACATCTGTCTGACATGATCGCCAGGGGACCTCGTGCCCATGAGGTCTGAGACTTTCTCTCGGACAGTCTGGATGTGTCCTCTGCAGGTAGATATCAGGTGAGTGGCTTACCTGGGCTCATTTTGCTAGAGTCACAGCAGCCCGAATCCTCCAGGGGTGGGGGCTGGGGTCTGTGCCTTCCATCCCTGCCTGTGGCCTCATGTGCCCTGAAACCTGTGAGCCTGTCCTGGGAAGCCTGTGCTAAGGGATTCAAGGCAACCTGCTACTTAGGCCCCACGGCCCACCCAGGTCACCCCACTGTGCAGCAGGGAAAGGAGGCTGAGAGAGCCAGAAAACGTCACACAGCTCCATGGTGGAGCTGGCTGGAAGTTTCCAGAGTGTGCTCCTGCTTCCCACCCGCCACTGCCCTCCGCTGCCCTCTGCTCAGACACTGGAAAGACAGAAAGATGATGCGGCCAAAGAAAAGGAGCAGATCACTTCGGGGGACGAGTCCTGTTCCCTTCTCAGATACTGCCAGAGCAGCTGAAGGGAACAGAGAAGCTTGTGAAGATTCTGGGAGCGCGAGAGAAACCACAGAGGAAAAGCTTCATGAGCCGGACAACAGAAACACTGTGACCCGTGTGTGACAAAGGCGCCGTGAACTGGAAAAGGAAAACACGAGTGGGGACGCAATCCTGGGACCAGTAGGGAGAGGACCACACACACGCTTTCTCACGCCTCTGCACACCTTTTCTCGAAAATCTCACACACACACACACACACACACACACACACGAGGAAAAAATGATGCAGGCTGACTTCTAGGTGGACAACAGAGAAGGTAAAAGGGGCTTAAATGCAACACTGTGCTGTAGGTGGGTATGCAAATGTGGGTGTTGAGTGTGTGAGTGTGGCTACGTGGGTGTGTCGACAAGTGTGTGTTGAGACGGGAACTGCTGACTGTATCTAAAGTAGTGTGTGGGTGTGCAAATGTGTGGTGAGTGTGAGTGTGGGTACGTGGGTACGTGGGTGAGTCCAGCGGGCGGTGATGTGTTTGTGGGCGCGGATGTGTGAGAGCAGGAGCCTGGGAGCACCTGCGCGGTGCACACATCACGTCTGGCTCCGAGGGGCACAGTGTCTTGGGTGGTATCAATAAACGGTGTTGGCGGGTCTGTAAACTAGTAACAAAACCTCCCAAAAGACGATGTCGCCAACCCGGCGACACCTGAGACATGTGTTCCCTTGGACTCAGCAAGTCTGGCAGAAATTTATTCTAAGAAAATAGTTGGGCGAACGCTCGGAGCTGCACGAGGAAGAGGAGGAACACAAGACTCCCCTGCACCGTCAGGAAACTTCCACCAGGAGCTGCAATTATTAACTATAAACTCTGATCAAAATTCCCCAGCAGTCTAGGAAAGTGAGTCGGAATCACATTCATTCCTGCTGATTCCTCTTGATCCGAATTTTCTCCTGTACCTCTTTCCGGAGGTGTAACTCTTACGCAGGAAACCTGTGCGTATTTTGTGCATTTGATCTGATGGGTTCGGGCATATTCATCGACCTCTGATCTCAATTTTCTTAATGTCAGGGATAAGCATGCCTGAGTTCCTTGGGGAAATGGAGTCACAAATGGCACCGAGCTCCCAACAGACATACTTCATAGCAATTTACAAAACCAGGGTTCCGTTACAGGAAGGCCTCCTGGCCCGAGGCTGGCACCTGTCCTTTTCAATCCCCAACCCACCTCTTCTACAGCTGTCATAGTTCTACTGAGATTCTGGTGTGTCATCTACCCGATCTCAAGCAGGTTACCTAACTAACGTGCAGATGTACCGTCTTTCTTTGACTCTTGCAAATGGACTTCGTCGTCTCCACAGGTTTTCACTTTGATGAAAAACACAATTTATCTTTGTGCTTAGAGCTTCCTTTTTCCCGCCCCTGTCCCCTAGCGAGACTCCACAGTGCGCTCACCAGGTCTAGGGGCATGAACATTTTGATGGCTCTTTCTCCCAGAGGGCAGTGCCTGATGTGCTGCCAGGCAGGGCTGGCCTAGCTGCTTCCCTGAGGCCCTGCTGGGATGCACATCTTCATTTCTACTTTATTTTCATTGGTATGAAAACAAAACCGGACTCTACTCCCAGAAAGGTGGAGCGCTAACAGACACATTCAGCCATGTGGCAGGAAATAAGATCAACTCAGGACAGGACGACAGCACACAGAAACCAGAACTGGAAAACACAACTCTGTTGACAGTTGCTCTCGAGAAACTGGGGCAGCGAAGGACATGCTTAACGGAGTCTGCATGCTGAAAACGACCAAGTGCTGATGAGAGAGAGCAGAGACACACTGCGGCCAGGCCTCAGGAGGCGGCACTTGCAGCCAGCGTCTACATTCCTCTGCAAGGTCAGAGATGCGACAAGCGGATGGCAATGGAGAGGCACACGCCTAAGAAAACGCAAAGCAGCCTTGACAGAGAAGAATGAAGTGGGGGCATCACCTGTCCCATGTGAGCGCTCACTCTCGATGACAACAGTCAGGGTAATGTGGCACTGGCAGGGGGACTCCACACAGAACAACGGGACAGGACAGAGGACCAGAAATAGACACTGTTCTGATGTTTGAGAAACGTGCAAAAGGAAAAGGTATCCCGCAGCCAGTGGACGTACACAGTGGCAGGAATGACCTGGCCCTCACCCTCACCCTATGGGAGGTGGCAGGCCACCTGTGGAGCCACCACGGGGAGGACAGTATCACTTCCCAACCCCGAAGCTTGGAGACCCAAAGGCGTTCTGGCAGGCACGTGTCCCTTTCCTATTTCTCTTAGCCGTTAACTAAGAGCTGGTAGGTGGAGTGTTTGCACACACAGCCTGGGGACTATAACTGTGTCCCTTTCTTGGACCCTTAATGACCTCCAGTTATTTGACTGGTGACTGGATCAACACCCAAGAACCTGCTGGGGGGCCTCAAGAAGGCCCCCAGAATGGCCCACCCCTTCTCATTTGCTCCCTCAGCTCTGATGGGCCTTCTCCTTTCTGACACCTTGGGCTTCCTCTCCCATCCCCGGCTTGGTCCGTGAGTCCCACCCATATGTGGATCTGATGTTTCACACTCTTCCGTCAAAGTCTCCAGGACACAACCCGAGGCCCTGCCTCCAGCTCCCCTGCTCAAGCTGGTATGCAGAGGGCTCCCAGGTGCCCAGTCCAGCAGCCTCCTCCTAGGGCACCGGCTAAGTGGACACCGTCGGTGTGGTATCGGCACCAGAAAGGACCAATCCCAGATGGAGCTGTGCTTTTCCTCAAACCCACAGCCCTCGAGTGAGCAAGGGAGGGCGCTGGGGGAGAGGAAGGAATGCCCAGAGCAGGCCCGAGGTCCCCAGTAAGGCCTGGAACATGGGAATTATATGCACATCACAGGGAGGCAGAGGCAGGGGCCATCCTTCTCGGGAACATAAATGGAGGGCGAGGAGCAGCAGCAGCAGGACGCAGCCTTGGAAGCGTGTTCTTTCCAACACTGGACGGGGAGAGGTTACCTTGAGCGCTGAAGCCAGCAGTGGCATCCGGGTGCCCGGAGTTGGACTCAGTCCCCTGCTGATCCACACTTGGAAGCTACAGCAAGAAACACAGGAACAGACAGGGCTCAGGTCACCTGTGGTCCAGAGGGAGCCTGTCACAACGGCTACCTGAATAAAGGTGGACTCCGGAGCCCGCCCTCCAGTAAGAAGGACCGAGACGCGCTCACATCTCACCAAAGTCATGCGGTGAGGCGGGGGAGGTTGAAAGCACCCTCGCTAAGGTCGCAGCCTGACACTGACTTTTCCCAACCAGTGGCCCCCTTTCCCACCAGGGCTAGGGGCCGCCCTGAGCCCACTGCCCTGCCGCCTATGCTTGGGAGTGACGTGGCTACACGGCCTCCTCCACTGTCACCGGAGGGGCCAGACAGCCCCGGCCTCACGTCTAAGCCCTTCTCTCTACCACTGCTTCCCGGCCCTGCTTCCACTCCGGGAACAAGGCCCCGGGGACAATCCGTCGTGACAGCTGTCATGCTTTGAGCCGGGCCAGCAGAATGTGGACACGGGGTAGGTATTGAAAGTCTTTTTTTTAAAGGAAAGGTGCAGGCAGGAATGAAGGCAAGTCGAGGTGGCAGGACGAGAGGAAGAAGCAGCATTTATTTATTCAGTTGTTAGTCTTGGGTGTTCCCCTCAGACCCCAACCCCAGGACATGAACCTGAGACCTTGGGATGTACGTGGGCTGAACCTAACTGCCACTCCCAGTAGCCTTGACCTGAATTCGCTCTCTGTCCCTTTGCCCCTGGCAGATGAGATCAAGGCCACTCTCTTGCTGATCTCTGGGGGTCCAGGCTCCTAGGGGGCTTGAGCGGGGTTGAACACTGGCCCATGGCCCTGACACAGATGCTGGCCTGTCTCCAGGAGGGTGGCAGGAAGCTCCACAGTCACCATCTTTCTGCAGCTTTCTTCCTGAACGGATCATTCTGCCCAGACAGACCTTGGGAACCAGAGGGCGAGAACGAGGCTGTGCTGGGCAGGCGTGGGGCACAACTGCCCTCCACCCGTCTTCACCCACCATCCTTTGCCGAGCACGGGCCCTGCCCTTGGCCAGCACCGCTTTTCAGTCTTCAAGTGCTCGCCCAGGCCATGTGCTTGAATGTGATGAAAACCATACATGTGCCCTCGTGCTATCTGGGAAAACGATTTCTGAATCTTCCTGTTATTTCAGAATTGCTTTGGGGACACACTTTGCAAATAATGAGCTCTGAGAGAAGCCGGGGAGGTGAGGCAGGCCCCTGCAGCGTGGTCCGCTTCCAGCTCAGGTAATTACATTTCTGCCTCCCCGTCTCGCCGCCACTTCAATCAGACAGTGATATCCTTCATCTCTGCTTTTCAACCAGCCTGGCACGGAGGAGCCGGCTGCAGGCCTCCCTGCAGTGCAGAGGGGTGGGGGTGGGGGTGAGCTGTGTGAGCAGTGCGCCTGTGAGCAGGTCAGTGGAACTGTCCCAGCAAAGACTCAGAATGCCTCGAAGTGCCTTTCCATCTGGCTTGCCTGCGGGAGAAAACTGCACTTGCTAATTTCCTTCCTCCGTCCTCCCATCCTGCTGGGGGGGGAGGCCTGAGGGGGCGAAGTCACACTGCCCGTAGGGTGCCAATAACCCATTTTTAACATCTCTGTCGAGAATCTTCTGCTACTTCACACAAAAAGAACAAAGCCCTGAATGCTTGTTCCCTTCCAGAACTCTCTTCCTGTCTCTAACCTTCTCTTGGACTCTTTGCTTTTTCTTCTTCTTTTTTTAAGGATGGGCGGCAACTTTGGAACCTGTTGCCTACGAAATATCTTCTGGAGATAAATACAAATAAAATAAGCAAAATAAAATTCACAGTGGGACCAGGTCAGGAGGAAATTGGATCCATTTTCTATTTTCCAGGAGCAGCCCTCTGGCTCCGGGTCAAATTTAGTTTTGGGAGGAGACATCTCCTGTGGGTGCATCTATAGCCTCTTCGTGCCGGGTGTCAAGGGTTTAATTTGAATTTGGCCTTCCCTGGATGTCCAAAGCCACCTGCCACATGAAAACCGTGAGGGAAATAGCGGTTCAGGTCAGGAAGCATTTTGGATAAAATATAAAGGCAGCAGAAGAGGATGAAGAAGAAATATATTTGTGGCAGAGAATTTTAGTTGGAAATTGAGTTTAGAAATAAAGCGTCCTCAGAGCTCTGGCAGGAGAGGAGTGGGGTCAGGGGGTTGCCGAGTGCCCATGTGTATGACTTAATTCGGGACACTTCAAGGCCTACATTTATTTATTCCCGGACACGCTATTCTGACCAGGGATTGTAACTGAAAAATCAACTGGCATTTCAGACAAAAAAAAAAAAAAAAAACAGCCCATGCCCCTCAAATCCCTTTCTTTTCAGAGGTTCTGTGGCTGAGACACCCTGCCTGGAAATTCTGCCAGGTTCTCTAATGTCTCTGCCTCCTGGGGAAGGTCCATCAGCTAGAACCTGATTTATAAAAAGCTCTTCTCTGGGGGCAATGATGAGCAATCATGGAAAATGCGAATTAAGATTTTAGGCTAGATAACCTGAGGCAATCTTGGAAGAGACTTGCTTATAGATTTTTGAATGTCAAGGTCATTTAGTTTGAAAATGTAAATACTAACTGGGAGGCCTTGGGGAAGGTCACAGCTCTGTCAAGTCCTTTGCCTCTCAGGCTCCTCCTCTCCTGCCCCAGGGTGCCCATCCAGATGCCAAATTGTTACCAAATTAAAATTCCCAAGACTGCTGCAGCCTATCAAGCGCAGCCACCTAAGTCTCCAATGCATTCTGCAGCACGACACCCCGTGCAGCACGACACCCCGTCATCACCGTGCAGCACGACACCCCGTCATCACACCTGCGCCGGAGCTGCTCCAGGGACCCTTCGTGTTCCTTAAGCCCCACAACTAGGTTTCACACTGTTCCTCTGTCCTGCCCTCTGCCTTGACGACCTTCCCCTCAGGATGCCCCCTTCTCACCCAAACGGTCGAGCCCGGCTCTCCTCTGAAGCCCCAAGGAAGTTCCTTTGCCTGTCCTACCCCAGTAACTGGGACCACTGGTTCCACCAAGAGGGGACGCCGTGCGGTCCGCGTTCCACGACCCGGGAAATTGGGCCGCGCCTTTCGTGGGCCCTGGGATGGCACCGTCACTCATGAAGAACTATCGCGCAGGCAAAGTCTCGAAGGCGTTCTAAGTACCGAAAGACATGCCTTCCTGGCGAGCTTGCTGAAAAGCATTTTCTCCAACTGCGGGGAGAGAAGGGCACTGCAAGCCGTGTCCGAAGGGTGTCCGAAGGGAACACACGTGCGTCCAGTCTGTGCAGGCGAATGGGTCCAATGACGATGCGAAGAGCAGGACAGAGTTTTCTTCTTTGCATTAAAAATCGCAAGTGAGTGGCCGCCTCTTGCCCCAGGCAGAGTCCACATGGCACATCCTTGTTTTTCTGTCAGTCTGCTACGTCTCTGTACCCAAAGGAGATCTGACAGGCAATCTATCTGGCATTTGTCCTAGCCCAAGGAGGAGGTCCTGCTGTAAAGAGGGCGGCTCTTTGCTGTCCAGTCCGGCGGGAGAGGCAGCTGGCAGGCACTGCCTCCCCTCTGTGGACGGACAGGAATGGGCTTCACAGACTTCCAGCCCACCCTCCGCCCCTGCACCATCGGTGTCTATGGAATCGGCCCATCAAGGTGCAGGCCTCCCCTGGGTGGACGCTTCATCCCAAATGTTGCCTCCTCCAGACGGGACAGACAGACATGCTCTCCTGACGTGCCATTCCCCCACTCGCAGTGTCTGTGCAGGACTAGTGAGGGGGCAGCTTCAGACGCACCTAACTGAGACAGGAATCTGCCCTGAGGTTTTGGAGAATCCCTGATAGTTTCAGGAGTAATGCCAATGGTTTTGGGTTGTATTACTATCCTCTGACTTACTCGATTCTTTAGAAAAGAGTGAATTCACGAGAAAACAATCAACATCCTTCTCTCCTACAAGTATGAGCATGCATGACACGCCCAAATCCATGGGCCATTTTCCAGCACTCAGCATCCCTGGGAGTCCTGACGGGGCCAAATGCTCATCAACAGGAGTGTCCTTGGGGCTCTGTCGTCACAATGGAGAAGCCAAGGGCCCCAAGGAGGACAGTGTTCAGCCCTGCCGCTGTAGTGCCCACAGAATCCTGAATCTGTCTGCAGCCCTGTCTGCTCTAGAGACAGGGGTCACCGCTGACGACAGGGAGGAGGAGGCAGACTGAGCCGGTACCTGGCACAGAGCTAGAACCCATGATGGCAGGGTCGCTGTGCAGAGAGGAGGCCGCTGTGGAGTCCCTTCCTCTCCCCCACCCCAGCCCCCCACCGAAGCTCCGGAGGGAACCCAGCCATCTGCAGACTGGCCAGGCCGCTTGACGACTGGGAGTCTTCCACACCCCGCTCCCCTGCATGCGTCCCATGACTTCTCTAGCCAGGCAATCGGCTCCTGCCCCATCAACCCATGCAGGCACTCAGCCAAGGTCACCAGCGACCCCAATGTGAGCAGGTGGATGGTGGTCAGCCTTGGGCCAGCCCTTCCTTCTGGAACCACGCGACTCTGTGAGTCCAGGCTCTCGGGAGCACCCCTTCTGCTGTCTGCTCTGTAGCCTGTTCTGTGGGTGCCTGAGCCTCCAGCACCCCACAATGTCCTCATTCCTGGGACCCTCCTCTCTTTGGGGACCCAGCCCCTCCGGCTTGCCAGGTTTCTGTGACCACCTCTTGGCTAACCCAGGTCTCTGCCTGACCCCAAACCACAGATCCTGTCACCCACTGGGCACTCGCTCGATGTCTGGATCACCCTGAAAACCAGCACGTCCCACTCAGACCCATGCTGAGCAGCCCTCGGGTCACCGGACACGCAGACCGTCCCTCCTCTGAGCCTTTGCACAGGCCAGTCCCTCTCCCAGGAGCACTTCCAGCCCCTCTTCCCCCGACCTCAGCCCACTCAGCCTGAGCCCTCAGCTCACAGAAGCTCCCTGGACCCCACCTTCCCAAATACGGATCGGCCACTCCTGGGGGTCATGGTTTCCGCTGCTGACCCCTGCTCCATGCCCAGGGCCCTGATTTGGTGCAGACTCCATTCTCGGCGTATTTCCTCAGCTCCCCAGGAGGCCTCGAGTAGGGATCCAGAATGGCTCTGTCACCTCCCCAGAGGACATGACAGCACCACGTCGTCAAGACAGGTCACAGTCCCCTCGGTCCATGGCCTGAACCCTAACCTGGGGGCTATGAGGGGCGTCAGCTCCTCTGTCCCCAGACACTGGACACATCTGGGGGGACCTGGGCGGGGAAGCACCAATCGGGGCTGAAGCCCCCAGGCCTGGGTTGGAATCCCGGCAGGCTCTGCTGTCTGAACTGTGGCTTCCTTCCCACCACAGGGCTCAGAGGGACACGAGGGCAGGCAGCGGCCGCAGCACCGGACACTGGCTTTTCTGGGGCCCCAGCTCACCTGGCTGGCTGGCGCCGGGCCCACCACGGTCTCGTAGGGCGGGGGCAGCTCGGTTGGGTAGAGCAGGCCGGGGCTGTTGATGGCAGTGTCATACAGAGTGCTGAACGGAGAGGCAGCGAAGGCCAGGTGGAGGCCCCTGGGGAGGCCGAAGCAGGGTACTGTCACTCCCGGGGTGCGAGGGGGGCCCCACAGGGGTGCTGCTGTCCGAGATCCACCGTCGAGAGACTGGAGGGGTTTGTGAACTCAGCCTTCACTGGGCACTTTGACCTTTTGTGTTTTTTCCTGGAAAGGTGCTGACACTTTCCATCAACTCTGCGGCCCTGGCCATTAAAACACTCACGCGGCCGTCCTGAGGCTGTGACTCGAGGGCAGGCCTGCGTCCGGGGAGCACCTACCAGAGCTGCTGTCTGGCCAGGTTTTCTTCTCAAATACCCTGCATGGTGCCAGTAGGCATGCCTCTCTAAGCTACTCCTTCGGTTGCTTCTTCTTTGCTCTCTAAGAAACTTGCTCCCTCGCTCAAGGGCTCCCCTGAAAACCAGTTCCCTCCCCCAGCCCCCAAGCCTCCTTCCGAGCTTCCAGGCTCCATCCAGCACCTGGCCACGGGGCAGCGCGGTGACCCACCTGTGGGCCTCGGCGGTGGGCGTGCAGGTGTACTCCGGTGGGTAGTAGGGTGGGGGTGGGAGCGGGGGGACAAACTCATCGAAATCCAGGGTCTGATGGAGGACGGTGCCGTGGGGGGTCACGCAGGCAGGGCTGGCAGAATGTGCCCTCTGTGGAAGGAACTGGAAAACAGAGAGCCAGAGTTATTTGGGACAGCGTGCCTGGCTTGTGTCTAATTAAGCTAATTACATGTAAGTGTTAATGATCCGTTTGGAACATGTGTAATTTAAACTGTCAAGCCCTGACGGCTGCACACACGCCTTCACGCGACGGCTCCGCGAGGAACAGACACGGCTCCGAAGCCTCACTGCCCCGTTTCCCAGAATGCCTCTTGTCGGAGGACGCAGCCGTGTCCGAGACGTCTCGCCTTCTGTCCCTTCCACTAAACCTCCCTGCTGATGAAGCTACTCAAAGTCAGTGGCCAAAGGGTGCCTGACACCCTGAAGTGTGTTCAAATCACCACAGCCTCCGGATGCTCCTCTCAGCCCCACCCCCCACCCCCAATTCCAGTGGTGGAATAAAAGTGGGAAATGCCATTGTGTACCCCCTTCTTGGAGGCCTGTCGTATACCTGGGTGTGTTAAAGGCACTGATAATGTCTATATCCCCAAATATCCATTCATGGAACATTTCTAAATGGTTTCATCATGAGTCACTTTGGACACGTATGGTCGATTCAGTTTGCAGTTTTAATGTAGTTTTTTTTTTTTTATACTATGCAAAAACACTGCTCTGAGAGAGAAAAGGGAAATTTCACGAACTCCAGAACCTTTTGTGGGGTGATCTATAAACTGAGGCACTGCTTGAGCAAGTGGAGGTAACATCACTTGAACCAAGTGAACACTGCCTCTGCCCAGTTCTCCACTCCTGCCCAGGGGAGCACTGACCACGCACTGCTCTTCAGGCCTCAGGCCAGCGCTCCCCAGAGACTGTGTCTGGTGTGGAGGTGCTGGAGGCGTTGTTTCTGGTTCCGCATCTCCAGAGCGTCTGCTGGTGCAGTAAGACCCAGCACTTCCCACTGCCTGCGGGGAACCGGGGAGAGAAGGCGCAGGATGGGTGGGTAAAACAAGGGCCCAGAGTTATCTGTCAATGTCCAAGCGAAGAGAATTCCATCAGGAAATGAACCCTCCATGCACTGGGTGGGAACCTGGCTCTGCAGAAGGTTTGTGAAGAAATTGCCACTTGGATGGACTTGAAAGACTGGGGGGATTTCAAATGGTGGTCTTATAGGGATGTGCTCCAGGCTCAAGAAGAACTAGCAAAAGATGTGTGGAAGAAAGGTGATTTTAGATACAGCTCTAGACATTCTTTTTTACCTCAGGGGGGCACTGGGGAGCCAGTGAGGGTGCTGGAGCGATAAAGGCTATGTGGTGGGAAGTGACTGTGAGATACGCAGGGCTTAGAAGTAATAGACTCTGGCTACTGGCATAGGGCCACTTAAAGCTGCCTGGTAGTTTTAATTTTATTTGCTTCTGGCTGTCCTCGCACCTTCACTGCCCAGTTTCCAGCCACCCCTTTGCCCTGCTCATTAATTTCTAGCTGTTCCTGTTCAGGGGTAAACAAGCAAGAAAATCAGACAACAGAGGCCATGCACCCTGAGATTTTCATTGGCAGGGAGGCACAGAGGATGACGGACAGCTGGGGTGCACCTGACTGGATCTGCTGGTTAAAAGCCTCCAGGTCCCCAGCCGTGAGAGTAGGAAGTCTTGCCCTCCGTGCTGACGCCCCTGTGCATTGGTCCTGATAAATCCTGTCTGAGGAAAGTCAGGGCTCCGAGTAACTTCTATTATCTGAGACTCCAAGAACCCACTGGGGTCTCATAACCCACTCAGGTCTCTGGAGGCAGCGGGGGGGGGGGGGGTGATCTGGAGTTGTTAGAGGCCAAGATAGTAGAAGATTTCGGTGGAAGAGTAAGTGTGATCCCTATTCTGAAAATGGTCAAATGCTACGAAATTCGGTTCTCTAAACCAAAGGAGAAAGGGGGCCACATCTGAATAGTAACAGATCAGAATAAAAATGACTCCTATGGATCTTCTTAGCACACAGAGCGCGTGTCTTGCCTTTCCCGCACTTCTGACCCATGGCTTTGTCTGTCTAATTATCTGGAACAGAGGTGACTCCGTGGCGACATGCAGGTCACGCGTGCATCTGACCTCTCCGCCGTGGAAAGCTGTTAGTCCTGATGTTTACCCTACAAAACTGAGCCACCAGGACAAGACCATGTGTTCTCAAGGCCAAACTGGGAAATGTGTTTATTTAGGCTCTATCAGAAATGAGAAAATCAACATGCTCGAGCATGAAAGCACTTTCCTATTAAAGGGACATTTCCCCCACGAGTGAGAGCAAGAAGCAATTTCATGACCGAGTCTGGGAGCTCAGGGTGAGCCTATTAGTAGGTTTAAAGGAGGAGATACTCCCAGACACGAGAGGTTCTTCGAGTTTAAATGACAGGTTGGGCTTCTGCTTGAAACTCTAGGTTGCCTTTCCAGCAGCGGGGTGGGCTGGCCCCATCTTTGTGGATGAGTCGCAGACTCGGCTCATTTCAAACCCAGCCTTTTCCTCTGGCTCCTGAGCCTCCACCGTGGGAAGCCTGCAAGTCACACTTCACTGCTGTCAGTCTCTGTCTAATGAGGCAGAGTCTGTCTCAAAACCAAGTTCACTAGCTCTGTGCTCTGTTCTGACTCAAGTCCACTCTTTCCAATGGGCTTCTTGTTACTTCTGCCAACAGTGGGTGCTGGAGGGCTAGACGGGAGGAGGACGACCAGTCCTTCCCACTCCTTCCTCTCTCTTCTCCCTATCTGTGTAATCTCAGCGCCTCCTTTTTCCCTGCAGCCTTCCACACTGGGGTAAGCCCCACATATTAACTGTTGTTAAAAACCCAAGGGCAAGGTCTTGTTTGATCCCTGGCACAGAGGAGCTCCATAAACATTCACTGAGCAGATGACTGGAGACCGCCTGGCTGGCAGGACCCCATTCAACCCCCTATTCTTCTCTCCCTGCAGGAACATCTAAGCCTCCTCTTAATTCAGGGCAATTTTTAAACCACTCCAGTGAAGCCACTCCCACTGAAAACACATTTACGATGAAACCTAGGTTCCCTGAATCCCATCCATTTAGTTCCAAGTTGCCTTACTTGTTAACCAGACTGTGCCCCAAATTCCTCTCCCAGATACCAAACAGGGTTCCTTCCATCTTCCCGACTGCACTCCCTCTCAGGAAGGCCCAATCCGTCCCGGCACCCTGGCCAGGCTGTGGGCAACAGGGCCTGACAGCCACATACACACTCTCCGAGCCCCACGCCCCAGCCTGCCTCTGGGCGGAAAACAGGCTCTGAGCATCACCTCTACCCCAGGGGACTCTGCTTGTCCTGGCCATTAAGGAAGGCCCTTGTTTGATTGCTGCAGTGACAAAGATATACCTGCTCCTGGCCAGTGGTGCTCCACGGACCCAGCTGTAACACACCTGCGTGATGCTGAGTGTCATGACAACTCTGCCCTTGTCCACAGAAGAGTGGGCTCTGTAGACCCTGCTGGAGAGTATCCCCACCTTTGCTCTGGAGAGGGGATCCCCACTGAGGTGTGTGCTGCCCTTCCGGCTCATCTGGAGCTGGGGTCGGTGGGTAAGTGGCTTAGAAGCTCTGGGCCAACCTGGCCTTCAGCAGAGTCCCAAGGTCCATTTCATACGGGGCCCCTGAAATATGTCCATCCTCCAGCCTGCTGGCCTGAGCGGGGCGAGGGGGTGAAGAGGTCAGTGAGCTTTGGCACCTGGCCGCGAGGCCCTGCCTGACCACCGAGTGGCTGTGAGCACATTACTGATCCTGTGGAGGTTCCTTTCTGTGACCCCATCAGGGCCTGACAGGGTTGCACTGAGAAAATAGCATTTCTGTGTCATGGACTCCCATGGCAGTGCTGTGTGTCTTAAACAAAAGCCTTTACCATAAACACTAATTCTCCCATCCCTGCATCACATTCCTCTCCAACAGGGGTGAGGAAGAGAGAGCAGGACAGGCCAGCAGGGGGCTGGAGACAAGTTCTTCCTCTGCCCTCTGGGCCCTGGAGTGATGGCACCTGCTTCTGTGTCTTGCCACCATCCCCAGGTGAGCTCCAAGCCTACCTGGGACCACAGGGTGAAACCTAAACAGGGTCAGGCCAGTTTTCGTTGTAATGCGCAATGAAATATGAAAGCAGGCAGGAAAACTTGCTTGTTCTATGAAAATGAAATGTGTTGCAAAGATTCAAAAAAGGAGAGTACTAAGCAGAAATTGCTGCCAAGTTAGGTCCTGCCCAGGAGGTTGCAGGAGAGTGGAAAGAATAACAAAAAATCCAGGAGGCTCTGTACTAGGAGCCACACAACTCCATGCTCTACTTTAAAGGAGTCGAATCCAGAAATCATAGATGGTGCCAATTCCATGAAGTTCATGCAAGAAACACCACCTGGTACACGAAACAGATCCCTAATCAAAGAGAAGATCGTGGCCCCTAGTCAAAGGACTAGTGGACAAATACTCACATGCACATTTTTATTTTATTTTGTATTAAAAAAAAAAAGGCCCTCTCCTGGCCACGCACATTTGAGTCAGAAGAGAATGTTTATGATATGTGTCTATCATTTCTACGAGTCTGCCATAACTAGTTTTGTAAGCTCATCAGACAACCATCAGCGCAAGTGTGACTGGTAACTAGCATCTGCCACCCAGAGATATTTCTGTCAAACTCAGAGCTCAAGGAAGGTCACTGTGGGTCCAAGGAGAGCTGGACTCAGTGGGAGGCTGGACCAACAATGGAATAAAGCAGGAGTTGCTGACTTGAGTGATGCTCGGGCTCCCAGGGGTGGTGTTGCATCTGGTCCTGACCACTGGCACCCCTGGCTCAGCTCAAGCCCATTTGTCTGTGAAGGGTGCAGATCTGCCTTGCACCTCCTAAAGGAGTTTTAAGGCAGAAGACTAGGATGAGAACATAAATGAGTGTATGATGCAGCCAACAAGTGAATGCCTAATGGCCTTTCATGTTGATAAGTAATACAAAAAGGAACACAAAACAGTTGCTATCTTGAGTCGGCCGGTGGTTGAGGGTCAGTCCCTGAACACATGCGGGCTCCTTGCATGGCCAGATATACCTACACCAAAGAGAAAATGGAGCCACGCCTCATGCCAAAGACAGCCCAGGACTGAAATGCAACCAGTCACACAGCTTGAGGAAATATCCACCAATCAGAACGGCACTAACTGAACCCTGATTTGCATAAAGCAGACCTGATGTGGACTAGCTCATGCTTTTTTCCCCACCCCAGCAAGTCAGACACACCGTTTCAGGGCTTCCTGGGTGTGTGTCATCTGGCTACAGTCCCCAACCCTGAAATAAGCATTCTTTCTAAACTGTAACCCAACCACGTTTTGATTTCTGGGGTCAACCACGTCACAGGCTAAAGTGGCAGGCAATAAAGTGAGGAGAAAACTAGTGGAATGGGGAAATAAAATGACTAGACATTTGAAGGTAAAATATTTCTCCACTGACTCATCAATACACTGAATTTTATAATCAGATTATCTTTTGCATTATTTCCAGGCGTATTAGAGTAATTCAGCTTTATGAATTCTGACAGCCGACATAACACCAGGCATCTCGTATATATGTGCATTCTTCATATGAGCTCCAAAAACTGTTAATTATTCCCAAATGCTGACCCACAGAAATAAGAAAAGAATTATGGTTTTTTGGATGCCAGGCTAAGGCCTTTGCTGTGAGCCACAGTCTGCTGGAGTGCTTAGTGGTCTTTCTCGCATGAACTGCATCCGGAAGACATTATTTATCCTCCCATTTCTGTGCTTTTAAAGTGGAGTTAAATTTACAGGGACGTGTGAAACAAAGTGTGTGCAGACTCCTCCTAGGGTTTGTTCAGTTTGCATCCCAATCACTTAGAATTGCCTCACCTACAGCAAAACTGAAAGCAGTATGTGTGGTGACACTCTTCAATCGAATCTTTCCAAGCACTCCCTTTTGCTGTGATAGAAACGATCTTTTTGCACGCATATCGCAGGGGTTTCTGCAGTACATGCAATTAGGCTCCAAACGACTGGCAGACAGCAGTCTGGGAGCAGACACCAGTGTCCATCGGAGATCTTAGGACCCGGGTGCTGGGAACTGGGGAGGCGCTGAGCGAACCTCAGGGGTCCTAGCCGGGGAAGACAGGAGGCGTGGAGAACTACGGTTCCTCGCCAATCAGTCCTGCACAGGAGGGTTAAGAGAGCTACTCTGTACATTCAAGGAACTTACAGAGGCACCATTTATTTCCAGGGGCATAAACAAAACCAAAACCCCAAACCAGACAGAACTCAAGCATCCACACAGAGAGAAATGGCTGAATAATTGACACTACCTCCACATTACGGACCCCTCAGATGTTAAAACATCTTCCTCTACTGACCTAGCTGGGTGCCCATACTAGTATCAGGTTACAAAACCAAGTTGTAGAGTAAGAGGAATGGCGCTGCAGCCGACAGAATTTTCAACTTTGCTTTAATGGGGCCTCTAACCTTGCTTGATGTAGTTCTCAAATGGCTAGCGGACTTCTGTTAGATAAAGGAACAGGAGTGAACTGATTCTGTTTTCACTGCCCTCACGTGTTTGGCACAGATATTATTTAAAGGACATGACATTTCTTGCAGGTACAGCAACTGCAGCATCCTGACCTGTGCAGGCGCAGCTTCAGGCCCCTCCTGGTGACCTCTGAGCTCCAGGAAATGAAAACTGCTGTCTAGGAACCATGTTCTAAGGAGGAAAAGGGACTGCGACATACATGGAAGTATGGAGTCCATGAACAAAGAATCCAGCGTGGGTTTAGACCTTACCAAACATGGACTGTGTTAAAGCCAACCAACCAGTTAGCTCTGGCCAAGCAGAAGTTTCCTTAGCCCCTGTCTTCTTCTCAATCCTTTAAATTGTGCACCAATCCCTGCTCAAGGACACAGATTTGAGAGCTCAGTCGCCTCTGTTCGTGCTGGTTAACTTTGAGCAATAAAGTTTTTTCTTTCCTCAAAATCTAGTGCCACAGTAGTGGCTGCTGGGCAGGTCAGGCTAAGAGGCCTTAGCTTTGTAACAATGTGACCCCTTTTAGTCTAAAAGGAAGAAAGGCAGTGTGGGAGAAGAGGAAGGTAGTAAAGAAGACAGATCAGTCATACACATTCCTCTAAGCACTGAGAAACCTACAAGGAAATGAAGCCTCCAGCAGTTTCCTCATGAGACTCAGATGGGAGTAACTTTTTCTTTATCTACCCCTGCATTTACTTGTTCAGCAATCATGCATTCATTCTTTAATTAAAGCGTCTGACAAAATGAAATGAGAAAATTAAAGTCAGTTATATCTCAATAAAGTTAGGGGAAAAGAAAGAAAAGGTTTCTTCATGCACAACTCAGTTCCGGGCTTGACCCCTCAGGACATGACTGTCACCCCTCAGGCTTCTCCAAGGCCACAGCCTGTTCTACGGCCTGGCCCACGCTCCGACCCACGTGCTCAGAGTCAACTCCACGTGGCTTGCTCCCATCCATCCACATGGATTAGCGGAGTCCTCCTCTCAAAGCCCTTTGAGGACAGCAGAGCATAAGAAGAAACAGGAACGGACAGGCAGTACCAGGGTCATGCGCCCTCCAATGAGGCGCCGCCTCCAGATACCACCTGTTGCTTTTTGCCTCTCCTGCGACTCTGCAGGTCTTCACAGTCGATGACAAGCATCGAGGACACAGCGGTCACGGTCGCTGCTGCCAGGGCCCACCAACAAGCCTGTACTCCCTCTACATTTAAGACCCCAAATAGCTCACACTGACTGGTACTCCTGTAAAGATGACTAAGAAACACTGGAATCGAAATGGATAGGGGAACATCCAAAATGGAGTTAGGGGCAGGGGGTCATAAGGAGCTTATACGCCCACTCCGTCACCTGGATTTATAACTGCACCCATCAGTCCCATTAAATCAGCATCCCACAGCCAGTAACCGGCAGGGTTTGGAGGACCAGCAGTAGACTTTTCACAGGAATTGGCAAACATTACCAGACAGTGGCTTCAGTAAGGACAGTCTGTCACTGTACTGATACACAGGCATCTTCTGCCCTTTTCATGGTTTTCTTCCATTAAAGAACTGTGCTAATGTACCTGCAGGGGGAAGCTCTGACTATTTAAGCCTGTATTTTACCACACTGGAGCACATACAAGGTTTGCCTGGGTCTGTGACTCCCAAATTGCAATCCTCCCGAAGATTCCACATAGTTTTGTTTTCACTTGCAGACTGAGCTTTGGCTCATATTGAATTAATTTTGACACCCGCCAGGTATTCTGTTAGGTCCATGTCGTGGGTGAGGGCACCGAGGCCCAGGCAGAGAATCAGTGAGGAGTAGAGTCTCCTGCTCCCTGTGCAGGAGAAGGGAACGTCTGAGCCAGTGTGGCCCCCTCCTCCACCACACAGCAGAAGCACATTTTAATTGTATATGCTATGAGATACAATACACATGCTGCTTATTCAGCTGATCATTCCATTTGAATGATTAAAAGCAGAGAATGCAAATGTATAGACAGCATCAATAGCCCCTTGGTTCTGTGAGTTTGGTCAAATTGGAGTGATATTTACAGATCGATAGTAAAATCTGCTGAAGTGAGTAGATTCCCATGGTACTTAAACCTTTCCTTTACACAACACGCTGGAGAAAATCACCAACAGGAAGCCTCAATGAGCCAGGCCAAGAGTTCATCGCTGCTGAATAACTGCTTAATTAGATACCTTTCAGAAAAGTGCAACCTCTCAGAAAGGTCAGCTGGGCTGCGACAGCTGTGTGGAATATAGGGGAGAAAGAGGCTGCATGTCGCATATGATTAGAACCAATGAATTTTTAACGTCTTGGTAATGCTGTTCTCTGGCACTTATCTTGATGAACTGATATAATGCCACTGGATGGGCGAGAAAGAACAAACAAAAGATTCCTACAAGAAGTTTGCCTATTCTTTCAGGAGATGTATAAAACATCCTGGAGGCAGAGTAGGTCTCAAAGGGCAAGGGGGGAGAGAGGG
>RJWH01006492.1:0-53872 GCA_004363575.1 Solenodon paradoxus
GAGGGGAGGGGAGGAGAAGGGAGGGGAGGAGAAGGGAGGGGAGGGGAGGGGGGAGACACAGAGAGACAGCAAGACAGAGAGAAATTCTAAACTTTCGCTGTTCTGTTTCTTTTGTTTGGACCAATAAAGAAACACATTGAGCATCCAGACTGAGAACTACATTTCAAGTAAAGGCATGGATATAAAGCAGAGATTTCCATCTGAAGACATTCAAATGATCTAATGAAGAAGAGTCTGCCTTCGAGTTCCTCCCTAGTCATCGCGGACATCAAGATGCAGTCACGGTCACCCACACTTGTACCTTTTACCCCCGAAGTTTTAAAGAGATCTCAATAATCACATTAACTCAAGATTGCCTTCTTCCAGTAAGAAAACACACCGTGAGGATTCAGTCACTTATTAGGCATCTGCTCTATGCCATTCACTGAGAAGTCAGGTTCCCTGACCTCAGATAATGCCCTAGAAATAAATTCACAAGGCCCATCCTCAATTTGTGCACCATACTGTGTGCAGTAAGAGGTAGTGGGGGGTTACTGTGGGGCACCCGTTAAGTTCCTGGACTTCGATGATTCTAACTGGATCCCTGGCACCCACCCCTTCTCCAGTTCCTAAAGCTTCCTATTTCTAGGATGGTCTGCTTTTGTGTAGGGAAGCTAGTATCTCCATATATCATCTCCCTTCCATTCTCATGTGAAAATATTCATGAGCACAAATGGAAGAGAAAGAAACACAGGGGAAGGTCTTTCCAGCCTGCTGGAAAAGATGCAGAGAGAATCAGAATGTGCTCATTTGTCCATGCATTAAAACAAGAGTTATCGAGCACCTATGACATTCCAAGATTTATGCAGGGCTGCTGGAGATGCAAAGATGGCATAAAACATTTCCTGCAGGAAAGCCAGTCTCACTGTAGTGCAGGATGCAGACATATAAATGAGTAAGTACTACTATTAGACAAACATTAACATTACAGTGGATGTGTAATCAAGGGTCAATTGGAGCACTGAGGAGGAAATCCCCTACCTCTTAAAGAGTTTTATGGACAGTGGGAATAAGTTTTACTAGACTTTTGAGGTGAAGATAAAAAATTGGAGGCCAATGGGGGAGAAGAAAGTAGTTCTAGAATAAGAGGTATGTGCAGAGGGACAAAGTCATGAGATCATGGACCAGCTGGAGGGTCTGAACATTCAACGTGGTGGTGTGCTAACAGAAAGGCCAGGAAGAAGCTGGGAGAATGGGTGGAGACATAACTGAGAGCTTTAAAGAGCAGAATGGGGTTTGGACTTTAGTCTCTGAGCAGAAGGATGTAAAGCAAGGAAAAGAGTAGCTTAAAGTTGAATTTTGGTAAGATTCTTCTGAAGGCTGTGTGGACAATGGACTATGAAATGGAAAACAGATTTCAGTTAAGGATTTATCCATGAATGGAACAATGATGGAGGGTGAGAAAATAAAAAGGAATGAAAGCATTTGCAAGACATTTCAGAGGTAAAATCAACAGCATCTCAAGGCAAAGTGAATGTGGAGGGTGAACACTAGCTGGATATCAGTAACTAAGAGGATTTTTTGCTAATATAATTTATGAAGTTGCAACACCATGAACTGAGATAGGAAAGAAAAAGTATTGCAAAGAAGTGAATTAATAAAGAAGAAAGATTATGGGTTTGGTTTTAATGTCATTGAATTTGAAGTATCCGAGGCCATCTACCTTCCGCCTAGGAACAGCTGAAATTAGATGTCTGGAGCTCTGCAGAATACTGACTGAAGATATTAAGTGGAGAATACAGAGATAGTTCATGGTTGACACCATGTGAGTGAATGAAATCATCCAGAGATAACATAAGAAGGCAAGAAGAAAAAACTCCAGGGAACCCCAAATGAGAAATAAGGAGAATTAAGAGTAGAAGGAATCTATTCCATAGTCATAGTCAGGACCTCTGAAGTTTCTGTCTTACACATATGAGTATTTATGATTATTCCATGTTACAAGAACATTCCGAAATACGTCAAAAATCCTCTCAAGGCAAAAAAGTAAAGTGAAAAAGCAGGACACATGATGCCTTTCTTATATTTTTCTTTTCTTGATATTGTCAACCAAAGACATTCCAAATATGAATATATACATATGTATTATCTGTTTCTTTAATACATTTATTCTTTGATTCCTTTGTCCAAAAAAGAAAACTCTTTGTTTCATGATGCTGATATACAGCCACCATCTACTGGCCAAGTCTGGTAACTACAGGCTCGTACAGTTCGGGGTGAAGGGAAGGTTTTTTTTTCACATCGTTTCACCGAACGTACTCACTCTAAGGACTATGTTCAGTGAAACGTTATGTATCAGTTAATGATGAATCCGATTTACTCTATTATTTTTCTAAGCATGAATAACGGGAAACTGAAACGATTTACACACTGCCTCTCTTTGAGCGCTGTCTGGAACTACGGAACAGTGAGTCGCCATCAATCCTGGGTTAAACTGGTGGCAGTATGCTCAGTAGCCAGTCTTTAAAATGCAAACTCTTGAGAGTGTCCTTCACCAGCTTACATCCCAGAATCTAGCCAAGGACTCTCCCTCTCTCTCCAGCCTCAAATCTTGTCCCTTGGATCCTTAACCACTATGATACAGCATGGTGGCCTCCTTGCTGTTATGACTGGAGCCCAAGTTCATTCTTGCCTCAGGGGCTGTCAATTTCCGGTTCCATCTCTTCCTCCAATTCGCTCTGCCACCGTCCTCTCCTCTCGGCCTATTTAAGTATGTCCACCGCAGAGAGCCCTTCCCTGACAACTGTGAATCTGAACCCATTTATTCTATTGTATTTTAGTTCAGGCGGGTATCACTATCTGAAGTTGTATTACTTTATGTGTTCAAAAACAAACCTACCGGTCAAATTCTATGAAGGAAGGGATTTTAACTGTATTGTTTCCTCTCACATAAAAGGTCCTCGACTGACATCTGAAGGCTAAGTGACTGGATCCGGGTCAGTGTCTGGGGAAGAGGCATGAGTGGACTGACTGAAGCAGGTTCACCATCATCTGAGAGTGAGGCTGAGGCCATTGATTTTGATATAAAAGCAAGAGGACTTAGCATTGAATAGATGAAGATTATTTAAAGTTTGGTGACGAGTAGGACCAAGGCAGGGACAGCAAATAGCATGAACTTGGGGTCGCTCAGCAGTTAGGAAAAAAGGTTCACATGACAACCCATCGGTGGGGGAGGGGTGGGGATAGAGAGGACCTAGGCTTTGTAGGACAATGTCCTCAACCCTCCCCCAGAAGCAATTCTTCCATCCACTCAAAAGACCGAAGCAATGTCAACAAGGACTTGAGTATATAGTTTTCAATTTTCACAATAGCAGAAATGTCACTGGAAATGTCATTTTCCTTTAATAAAATTATTTTAAATAAAAATTTAAAAATAACAGTATCATGTGAGATGGAAAATACAGAAGACAGATGAAAAACTGAAATTTCTGGAATACACAGCCATCGTGTCTGATTCCACAGGTCTCCAGAACTCTGCAGTTATGTTTTTAATTAGATCACAATAGTCTGATGTGGATACCCTTGTGATATACCGTTTTTAAGATATACTTTCTCTAGTGCTTTACTATTACTTTGACTTATTAGCTCCTGTGAGTCTCACTTACAACTGAGAAGCAGGCAGCACAGGTTTTTATTTTCATTTGTTTCATTTTTTAAACATTTTATTAAAGGAGCCTTCGAACAAACAGACAAGTGAATACCAGACTGAACTCCCATGTACCTAGAAGCCCTCTTCACCAGTCATCAGCTTAGTCTCTTCTGTGCCCACTACACACAGAAGCACTATGTGTTAGCCCCATCTCAGAAATATCTGAGATCAGTGTGGATCAGAGCAGAGATTCCACTTTTTTTTTTTTGCAGGGTCCTGAGCTTCACAAAGATGATGACTTACCCGAGCACATATCCCTGGTTTTAGAACAAAGTCATATACAATGTGAGAGTTAGGGCAGGGAAGCAAAAATTACTGACAGCTTCACCCTTCACTAGACTCTGAGACATATGGCAACTCTCCAGTTGTGTGTGCGTGTGCATGTGTGTGTGTGTCTTTTATTGAGACAGCATTGGATAACAATACTATTTCAAGAGTACAGCATCACTCCTCAGGAAATGTGTATAAACCAGACCGCACCCACCAGCAAAGGTCTAGTTGCCACCCACCACTACTCAACTGATCCTTTTTACCTGTCTCTCCCATCTCACTTCCCTTCTAGTAACCACTATTTTGTTGTCAGAGCCTAAGAGTTTATTTTTGCTTCGTTTGTCCATTTGCTTTGTTTCTTTATATACCATCTATGAGTGACATCACCTGGTATTTGTTTCTTTCTTTTTGATTTACTCCACAAAGTTCCATCCACATTGTCCCAAATGGCATGATTTTATCTTTTCTTTATAGCTGAGTAAAACAAACAAACAAAAAAAAAATGGGACTATGCCAAATTAAAATTGTTTGGTACAAGGAAGGAAACTACCATAAAAATAAAGACAACCTACCAAATGGGAAAAGATATTTTCAACTCACATCTCCAACAAGGGATTAAAATCCAAAGGATATAAAGAATTCATGAAGAACTCATACAACTCACGAGCAAAAAATAAAATACTAGTAATAGCAATAATAATAATCAAAAAAATGGGCAAAAGATTTGAATGATACAGCTCCAAAGAAGACTTACAGATGGTTCACAGCATAAGAAAAAAATACTCAGCACCATGCATTATTAGGAAAATGCAAATCAAAACCACAATGAAATATCACCACATCGGTTAGCACAGCTATTATCAAAACGACAAGAAGCAACGTGTTCGAGCTCACCCCTGTGGCTAGCAAGGCTAAGGCAGCCTTGTGCAGGCCAGAGAGAGCCTGGGTTCAAAAAAAAACCAAAACTAAATAAGCAACACATTGGCAGAGACATGTAGAAAAGCAGTCTCATACATTGTTGTTAGGAAGGTAAATTGATGCAGTCACTACAAAAAACAGTACAGAAGTTCCTCAAAAAAAAATAAAGGTGGAACTAGCATTTGATCCAGCAATCCTGCACCTGGGCATAGACTCAGAGAGGTGAAGATCTCCCATCAGGAAAAATATCTGCACCCTATGTGCACTGCAGTGCTGGTCACAATAGCCAAGATGCAGACTCCACCACAGTGCCGCCAGCAGAAGATTAAAGGCGACGTGGTGGATAGATGTGTATTTTAGCAGAGAGTCGGCAACTCTCTCTTCAGAATGCTTCGTCTTCAGTCCTGCCTGGGGACCCATGCAGGTCTTAGAGGCCAGCGCTGCTGAGTATTTTAGCCGCACAAACTCCCAGCGTGTTCGGCAACCTTCAGCTAGGAGGAAACAGCTGTGAAGACACACCAGCGAGCAGCCGTCGCCCAGGTCAAGCGAGCTGCAGCTGGCCCGTGGACACTCTAGCCACGTGAAGTGTCAGGAAAACAAATACGATTGAACGCACGCTGCCATTTGAAAATGTGCCTGGCAGAGCGGAGTTCTGCCTTGGGCTGTTGAGACAGTGAAAAATGAAATGTTGGTTGATCGCCCATTTATTTTATTTGTAAGGTGTTTGCCAATACTGGAACAGCACTGCCGGTGTCGGCCTGCTATGCCATGCCACCAACAGCATGCAGACACCCTTCGCTGTCCTACGAGTCCCCTCTGATCGCTATGACACTGTTCGCCAGCTTCCCTGGTAATGACCCAATTAGGAGAAGGTCTGCAAGTGAGCAGGCAAGGATTCAGATTGGCTGAAGTGCAGGAATGCCAGTGAACCCATCTGGAAAACAGAGAATGGGGGCTTTTCATGTCCTCATTTATGGGCACAGCATCAGACGCCATCAGGTATTATTTTGTACTTCAGCTCTCCTTGGTCAGGCCTTCAGGAAGGTACCAATGTTTGCAGGGACTAAAGCAAAGTCGCATGTCATTCCTGGCTAAAGTGTTCCCAATAAACAGTCCACAAATGAACACCATGCTGGCAAGAGAAATAAAAGCACTTAGAAGAACCTTTAGCACTTTGAAGGCAAAACCTTCTGTAATTCTCCATTTGTAAAACCTCTCTGGAGGTGGGGGGGCTGCCGGCAGTCATGTTCTCACTATCCTGCTAAGCAAACAAGTGGGCTGCTGTTCCCAAAGTAACACATAGCCAATCAATATCTGGAATTAGAACACAAACCACTCTCATTGCAGGGACAATGCAGAGCCAATGGCACATCTAGGTGCAAGGATATTGCAAGTTTGGGAAGCAACCAAACTGCCGAAGTCCTTCCCTGATGACAGTATGCCTATAGAGAAAGCGGAGAAAAACAGGAATTCTCCATTGCATTTAAAACCAGACACTTATCCCACATGAGTTTTATCAGTGTCCTAATAATTGTGAAAGTCGAAAGAAGAACAAGGAAATATGCAGAGGGAGGGAGGGGAGGAGTAGAAAATGTTATGGCAGAGAAATTTCAAAGTGAAAATAGATTCGGAACATATATGAAATGTGTTTAGTCATTGTTTAATTTAACAATTTTCTCCCTGTCTCAGAAGAAAGGTAAAGCTTTCCAAATAACTCATACAAGAAGTTCTTAATAGAAGGCGACAATGAATCTCATATCAAGTATTTCATCTCTGCAGGGAACATACCAAATACATAAAAGCAGGCTATTTTGATGCTCTGACTCAGAATAGCAGGATTGTCAAGATATTATTTTAAGCCAATACAGAAATACAAGAAGAAGGAAAAAAAAACTTCTATTATTTCCATTTAGGTTCAGAAAAACACATATCCTCCCAGCACCACACACACCCCCTCAGGAATAACTTTAGCATCATCCCTGACCACTCATGCCACCACTACTGATATCTCAATGAATGCTTTCCTTTCCTTGACTTGTGTCTTGCCAGTCTAGTGAATTTTCATTATGATTTCACTGGGCTGAGAACCAGTAAAAGTCTTTTTTCTATGCAATCTTTAGCACTTAATATGCATTTTATTAGAAATCAATGGAATATAAAACAAAATTCAAAAAACAGTATTTCAAAAACATCCATACTCTCTTCTTTAAGCAAGTTAAAAATAATAACAATCAAGTGTTCCAAACTCACCACACTGGATACATTAAATGTGTACAGCCTTTTTGTTTTTCAACCATACCTCAATAAAATGGTTTTAAAAATTTGAAGTACAGCACACAGTTCAAAAATAAAAAATACTTTTTAAAGACATGTGCTTTCTATCAGTTGCAGCGAGTAGGTAGGACAAAGGGTTATTTTATGTAAATCCTCTAATAATTTCCTGCATTATTCTAAAACAAACTCATATCACTTTGTTCAGTATTTTTAAAAGATTCATACTCTTCTTAGAAATTACCTAGTTGATTTCTTTTTGAGTTAATATCTTCAAGTTTATTTGGGAGCTAGAAAAACTGGCTATATGTTATCTAATATTTCCTAATGCATAATAATTTCTCCAGAAACTTGGTTGACCCATGTGCAATTAACTTAGATCATCACTACCCCAAATGCCTGTTGAGAAAAATCTTGGTTAATGGAAATTGCTTCAGCCTTAAGTAGTTGGGTGTGTGACATTCCAGAATGAGCTGTGAATGGTAAACTTAAGAAATGAAGTCATTTCTTCTTAAGAAAACTCAGCAGCATCTCCCTTGAGCTTTTCTTTCTGCTCGCCAGATGCTAGTTCTATATACTATGATTTGAGTGTCATTCTTCCAGATTCTAGAAAACTCACTTGACAAGATCAGGTATACAAATTCTGGTCCTGAAGTTGATTTCCTCATTTCTGCTAAGTCTTTCGAGACTGACTGAGCCTTCAGCACCAAACGCAGGCTGTATAACAACTGCTGAGAAAGTCTTTTGCAAGATATATATTCAGTAGCCAAGACATGGAATTAACCTAAATTCCCATCAATGGGTGACTGGATACAGAAGCTGTGGCCTAGAGACTGAGAAGCAGTTTCAAGATCTTAAAATGACTATGGCTCTGTTAAAAAAAAAAAAAAATCATAAAAAAAAAAAAAAAAAAAAAAAAAAAAAAAAAAAAAAAAAAAAAAAAAAAAAAAAAAAAAAAAAAAAAAAAAAAAAAAAAAAAAAAAAAAAAAAAAAAAAGAATCTGTGGTATATATACGCAATGGACGTTTATGCAACTATGAAAAAAAGGTGAAATCATGCCTTTTACAATAATATGGATGGAACTCAAGGGGATTATACTAGGTGAAATAAGCTAGAAAGGAAAAATAAGTATAGGATGATTCCACTTATATGGACAGTATAAAGAAACAGAACAAAGAGATGACTCAAGAAAATTCACAAGATGCAAGACTTTGGCTACTAAAGGAAAGGGAAGGAAGGAGGGAACAAGGTGGTGGGTGTGTGAAATGCACACAGACTGACATGCAAATTCAGTATCCTAAAATGCATAGAGCAATGTAAACAAAAGAATAATAAAGCAAAAAACAATACATAGTTTGCAAACGTAGACTGATGCTTGAATTCTTTTTGTAAATACACCCATAAAGTGACCCGATGTCGTCCTCAAGTTTTCCTTTTTCTTCAAATGTGTTCTGAGCTGCTCAATGATGGGAAATTGCTATGGGAGATCAGGTATCAGATACCCTGGGTATCAATAATGAGTTACAAACAGATGCATCACAGATATTACTGCTTTAAAAAAAAATCTACGAGTTAAATTTATCGTTAGTCATCTATTTGTTTTGCATTTACTTAGAGTGAAATCCTCGATACATGGGGTGATCCGGCAGTTCAGAATTTACTCTTCAACGTAAAGACATCAACTAATAGAAGCTTATTATTATTCGTTTATACTGACATTTAATGGCAAATTGCAAGACACTGTTTGAAGTCAATGCAAGGGGATACATAAAAAATTATCTTTTTTACCATTATTTTCATTGACCATTTTGGTTTAAAATAACACAGAAGAAGTTAAGCAGTTTATTTAGGAATGAAAACCACAATAAACACAGTAATTTACCTTAAGAAGTGCCTGCCCAGACCACGGGCCAATCACCTTCTCTGAGACTAACGCATATGAATATAACAAGGTGGGTCCCTGGAAGCTCTACTTTAGTTCAAGACCCTCAAGACCCTCACCTCTCCCTTGAGCTGTTCGCACCAAAGACGGACATTGATTCCAACTGCTCAGATTCTCTGCCCTGAGAGTCCCAGTTTGCTTAGGGAGGTAGTCACCCACAGTGCATAGACGTAAGCCCTGGCGTGGTCTTTTCTGCCATGGGATTGTCAAAGAGAGGCCAGAGCACAAAAGCAGACTAAATACAAATACAGAGCAGCCAAGACAGTTCTGCACCAGCCCTGATGACCCTGCTTTTCCTAACTCCTCTTTCCTGCAGCCCAGCCTTCTTCCCGCCCTTCATTTTTATGTTACCCCTGCTTCCTTATAATAATTCCCCTTTTAAAAAATCCAGCTTACAGTGGTTTTTTTAATATGCCTACCTAATACAAAGGAGATCAACAGATATTAAAAAGAAGAAAGCCTGGAACATCCATGAACAACATGGGAGTAAACCACTTCACTAAACTGTATCATCTGGGTATTGAAGTTTTCTCTCTCCATCCACAAATTCTGTTCAGATTATCCTTAATGTCCACTTCATTTGACAGAGAATAAAACTGGGAAACACACATTAGTCTCAGAACTTTGCTGAGAATTGAAAATGTTGAACCTGTCTTATTCTTCATTAAGGAGATAAGCAAACACAAAGATTTCTGTTCGCTGATGCACTTATTTCATGTGTATGCTTTGTTTCCATTTTTATTTTTACTTTTTAGTCTTTAAATGCTCACTAGAACTCTCACCTGGCACACTGATTTTGGAAAGGGAGTTTGTTAAAGACTGCATCATTATTTTTCCTTCAGTCTAAACAGATGAGCTGACCTTCACAGTAGGGGTTTGTTTCCTATGGAATATGTCTGCACATCTGAACCAGGATGACATTCAGTAAACGTTATATCTGTCATCGATACTGTACTATACTAATGCTCATTAAAACCAACAAGAATGCACCCAAGGGAACTGCCCCTACTCTATGTCTCAGTCTCCTGACACACAGGACAGGGCCCTCAGGTGCCTCCTTCTCATTGATCAGGTCTTAGAACCTTAGCTTACAGAGGGCTTCTTCCTGCCTGCTCCCCACATTAAATTTCACATTTTTCTGTTCTAGCTCTATTTCCATTACTATTTCCCCACTTTAGTCCACCAATAATAGAAAGAAGGCTTATTAAAATAGGTTTTTAACAAATAGAAAAATAATTATTTAAGTTATTCAATAATTTATAATTTAAAATATACTTACCTGAACGAATGACACCCTGACTGCAGATTCTCCCAGAGACTGGTGCAAAATGTCTCATCAGGTCTTTATTAGTGTTTGCAATAACCTTCAAATGAAAGAGAAATAAGTGACTGTCTTTTTCAGACTCCGTGTTATTTTGGGTCTTTTTTGACTAGAAGCTTAACCTAGCTTTCCCTGTCTCAGAGGTTGGTCTCTGTCAAGATCCAGGTTTTAATCCTCCGTAGCACATTTCTCCAAGTCTGTCCAGTAGAGTGGCATGGAACCTCTCCATGACAGACTTGAATGGATCTGGGCATCAGCCAGGGCATGTGGTCTTCTCAAGTCTGATTCTTTTTGAGTGCAAGCTGTGGTCTTAATGTGATATTCTCCTGATACAGAATAGGCAAGTATTGGAACGAACACACACACACACACACACACACACACACACACACACACACCCCTATCCCTCTCAAAAAACACAAGTTTTCAATCTATAATGAAACCAGCAATTGCTTAAAAATGTTTATGTGATAAGCACTGCCTAGATACATCTTAGGCATCTTCCTCATTATTCTTAGACAGCCATCTTTTGAAATAGGTACTATTTTCCTATGACTTTCCAAAGGTGGTCAGGTCATCTCATTCTACATGATGGCCACTAGAAGGTTTGCTATGACCTCTCTATTCTATCAGAAAGGAGGAAGCAACCAAGATCCACTTCCCTGGTTAGAGTGGATCCACCCATAAAGAGGGAGCATCATAAACTCGGAGGAGGTGCTCACATAAGTAAATAAATAATAATTAACAGAACAAGCTGAAGATTTCAACTGGCATTATGTGTGTGTACACACATTTGGGACATGCAGAGAGCAAATGAGTGGCCATTTATGTGCTATAATTTAGAAGGCACTTACTGGCTGCTGTAAAAATACCTTTTCTTCTTGGCTTAAAATTTTATCATTAAAGTCAAAAATTTTGAAAGCAAAGAAGCAAGGATATTGTCTTTCTCCAAAAGTCATTGAAAATACATGTTATTTTGAAGGCACCCCTAGCCTTCTGTGGTAAGCGATAAGATTATTTGGTTAACTACTAGACCCAGGAAAGTGAGGCCAGATTACTAGAAAGGATTGCAAGAAATGAACTGGCTTTTAAATTGAATCCCGCCTTCTTCGAGATGTATTTTGAACCAACTCAGTGAGGGAAAACACGGCAGATGACAAAAAGGAAGAACTCTTTCCAGTGCCAAGAAGGCACACTGCATTCTTGACACTGCTTTCCCACAAAAGGCAACCCTGATCACATCTACAGAACCCCTGGTTGAACACGAACAGAGTGTGAACACTGCAGCTCATTTAACTGACTAGACCACTCATGGAGCAAATTATTAGAAAGAGGAGTTGGAGAATCCTGATCCTCTTCTAGTCAAATGTTTTCTCCACTGTGTTCCTAATTCCTGAGAGCACAAGGAACACCCTTTCTATCCAGACTATAAGAATGCAGGATTGGAAGTGTCGGCCACTTTCCCCTCTATCTTCCCCAGGACCCGTGGCCGAATTCTCAAAGGCAGAACTACAACAGTGAGTATCATGGGGAGTAATGGTTTGCAGTCCCAACTGTTGGGGTTCAAATTCCAGCTGCCCCGTCTTCTAGCGATGTGAGTCTGTGGTTCTTGGGTTTCCCATTTGCAAATAGGAACAATAAGAGTATCTGCTTTGTAGAGCTATTGGGAGAATAAAAGCATAAACCTAAGCAAAGTACTGAAAACAATGAACTGACATCCCATAAACACCACCTAGTAGTGTTCTCTTTCATCCTAGAGATAACAAAAAAAAAAAAAAAAGAATGAGAGCATCATGAATAATTGAACTTCAAAAGTCTTGAAATTCATAGTCTCGCTTTTCTGGTGGACAATGTCTGCATGAATGAGCCTCGGGTACTGATCACCAACTTTTAGAGATTAAGACATTGAAGTCTCTTGTCAGAACTTGCATTTCAAAGCAATAGAATTAGGGAGACATAAGTGACCCTACATACAAAGAAAGATGACTTCTACACCAACACTTTGCTAACTCTGCTCTGAAATGACTGCAAAATCTTCATTCTTTCTGCAGGCCTACAGATTAGTGTCCATCTGTCCCAAAACAGATGCTTCTTCTCTTTGTGATTTCTAAGCAATGGAAATTATATTAATAACTGTGATAAACTCTGCGGTGGGTTTCAGGGATTTCAACAGCAAATGTTCTCCATCCTAACACTGGAGGAAGTAAAATGGCATCATTCTTGGTCATTGGGCAAGAGGAAGGAGTATCCAGAGGATGTGGAGTTTATTTCTTCAAAGTGCAAGTCACAAGTGGGAGCAGTCTGCCCAGCTCGCTATGCAGGTCCAGAGCGCCCCCTCCTGGCAGGAACAGTGAGCAGTGACCAGTGCATGAGAATTTGAGCAGCCAGGCTCAGAAGTGGTGAAAAGTAAATAAACACACCTTAACATAACGGACAAGAGGCTGTTGTACCCTCTGTGTATCTGAATGACTTAAAAGGATCATGTGCATATATTCCAAAACGTGCTATGGCTCTCATTTTCAGCTTTTATCAAGCTCATTAGAAGTAGATAAATGCCATAAATGTCAGAAAATCGTTAAGAAAATTCTAAAAGCTCATAATAAATGCTCTTATAAGACAAGTTGTTTTTGTTATGAGATCTAATTTCTTCATTCAAAACTAAAACAGAGGTCTTAAAAAGTAATCGTTTTAAAGAACAAAACAGTCTAAATGCAGGGGCAAAGATTATTTCAGCCTCTACAACCTACAAATGTACAGAATCAACATAAAATTAAAGTTCTATGTCTATTTTTAGATTTTCCTGCAGGAAACTGACAGGCACCTCCAGAGCTTCAAATCACAAGTTTCTCACTACAATGGTTGGATGTAGTTTCTCCTCTTCAGGATTATGATAGATACATAAGTAGAGAATAAGAAGAGATTAAAATAGGACTTCACCCACCACTACTTAATGTATCTGATGATTCATGCTTTCATTAATCCTATTAGTTATGTCAGACACTGGGCTGCATACTGTGAATTACATACATGCATCCAAGTATTAATTATGTATTGACTGCTGCTTTGGACCAAGCACTTTTCTAGATACTGGTAATATAGCAAATGAAACTAAAAGGTATCACCCTTGTTTTCACCAAGCATACATTATAATAGAGGAGACAGAAAAATATATATGTATAATATTTTAAATAAGAATTTATGATGAAGAAAAAATATATAGATAGCACAACTTTTAAAAATGCTAGTCATGGAACACCTCTCTGAAGAAGTCATTTTTACCCTGAGACATGAATGACAACACTGATTCAGGTTTATAAAGTTCCAAGACAAAATAGCCCTGGCTTGCAAAGACCATCTTTTTGATACATTGGAGGGACAGAAAGGAGACAAAGGTTGACAGACACAGGAGTGGAGTTCTCAAAGACATCTCTTACGCCAATGTCAAGGAATGCTTTGCTTATGATGTCTATGCATTTTATGGCTTCAGATCTTACATCCAGGTCTTTAATTCACTTTGAATTAATTTTTGTGTATGATGTTTTATATGGATCTAGTTTCCACCTTTCCCATGTGGCTGTCCAGTCTAAACAGCAACAGTTATCAACGAGATTGTCCTTACCCCATTGTATACACCTTGATGCCTTTGTCATAAATTAGTCGTGGATTTATTTCTGGGCTCTCAATTCTGTTGCAATGACTTGTCTGTTTTTATTTCAAAACCATGTTGCTTTGATTACTATTGTTTTGCAGTATAGTTTAGAGTCAGGAAATATGACACCTTCATATTTTTTTCCTCAAAACTATTTTTACTTTTCAGGGTTTTTTAATAGCTCCAAATAAATAGCATGATTTTTTTATTCTGTTTCTGTGAGGAATATATTTGGAATTTTGATGGGGATTGCAATAAATCTGTATATGGTTTTAGGTTTACTCTTCTCCTCCATGAGCATGAAATATCTATTTCTTTGTATTTTCTTCTAAAAATATGGTGTAGTTTTTAGAATACAGATCTTTTATTGATTTTGTTAAGTTTATTCTGAGGTATTTCAAGGCTTGATGCAATTTGAAATTGGATTGTCTTCCCTGAATTCTCTTTCTGCCAGTTTTTGCATATTTTAAATATTAATTTTGTAGTCTGCCATTTTACTGTATTTGTTTCCAGCAGCTTTTTATTGGGATTCTCTATATCTTACATGTCATCTGCAAATAGTGATAGTTTCACTTCTTCCTTTCCAATTTGAATACCTTTTATGTCCTTTTCTAATCAAATGGCCAACACTTTCAACAGTATATTAAAAGGTAGGGGTGAGAGTGGACATCCTTGACTTGTTATTGGTCTTAGAAGAAAAGCTTTCAGTTTTTTCCCATTGACTATGATGTTGGCTCTATGTCTGTCATATATAGTCTTCATTATGTTGAGGTAAATTCTGCAAACACACATTTTTGGAGGGTTCTGGAATAAAGGGGTATTGAATCTTACCAAATGCTTTTTCTGAATCAATTGAAATGATTGTATGGTTTTTGTCCTTTATTGATAAAATGTATTGCATTTATTTAATTGCCTATGTTGAACCATTCCTGCAGTCCTGAAATTAATCCCACTGATCATGGTGAATGAATCTTTTAATGACTTGTTGCATTTGGCTTACTTGTATTTTGTTGAGGGTTTTTACATAATATTCATCAGAGATATTGGTTTGTCATTTTCTTTTTTGGTGATATCTTATCCTTATCTTCCAAAAGGTGAATAGGGAAGAGTTTAGCCCTCCTCATGTGGTTTTTGTCTAGATTCCATTCCAGGTAGGGACTGGGGTCTCAATCTCAACCCCTCCTCTTTGGGCTTCACTCAAGCTCAGTTGTGTGCACCACTACACAATTGTCCCTGGGACTCAAGGCTGGATCTGCTGTCCTGTTTTCCCCATCCCACCAACCACCTCTGCAGGCATTCTGCCACCACAGTCATGCTTGTTACTCCTGAACCACCTTCAGTCTCTTGGATGTGCATAATTTCAGGCAATTTCCCCAATGCAGATCATATTGTTCCCTGAGTTGCCAGGATGCTACACGTCTCCTACCAGCATCACTTTAGCAGAGCATGCTTAGATGTGTATCTTAGAAGCTGAGTAGGGAATGGCTTCAGTCACTGTCTCAGGCCAAAATCCCCTTGTAACCTGGATCTTGATTCTTTGTATTGATATATTTCCAGATGTTAAAGTATAACTGAATTATCACAGTATCTAGAGAAGAAACAGTGCAATTTGGATATCTGCAACCCTTATACCTTATTTATGTAGCTACTCAATAAATATATGGTCATAATGAAAAAATTCGAGTTGCTATAAACCAATTTCACTTTACATTTAGCTTCTTTTATATTATATACATCAGCTATTTTTAACTCATTATTGTAGAAAAGTGTACTCTTCTGACATGCTTAATCTGTGTCAGCTTTAGTAGAGTGTTTTTGTTCATTAGGCAGTACTGGATCTCTTCTGACAGCTTCAACCCTCTAATTCTCTTTCCCAAAGGCTGTACTTAAAAACTAGATATCTCTATACATCATAGAGGTCCAACTTCATGACTTCACTTCTTATTAGATTCTTATTGAAATTTCAAGGATCTTGGATATTTGTTATATAAGCATCATCTATGGGAGTTATTATTAAAGTCTTTGCATCTTTACCAGAAATTTATACCTGTGAGGGCACAGAATGTGTTTGGTTCTGAATGATCATGTTCTTTTTCTTTCCAATGATCCTCAGGAGTGAGATATCATAAACATAAATTCATATTCTTTCCACATTGCCTGTGATTTATAAATAAATTAAGTGAAACAATTTTACTATTGGGGAGCAAACTTTACACTGTATTACACAAATATAGTGGCTGTGGTTTCTTTGCTTGACAACTGTCTTCATCTAATTGGATCAGATTTACCATGTTTAGTTCAATATGGTAAGAGAGACAATATATTTCTTTGTATCAAGTATGTGCTTTTCTATGCCTCTATCACATTATCAATATAGTCATAAATAATAATTAAAAGGGCTTCTGGGTACTTTCTGGGTCAATGGAAATTTCTCCCAAGATATCTTTTATATAAAATAATTAACCAAATAAGGAAGATATGAAATTTAATAGCATCCACAAATTTTTGTTTTATTATTTAGATAATATTTACATGTCTGTAATACTTATCCAAAAAAAAAAAAACCTTTGGCAATTATTTTCTTCCCACAAGCTGTAATTATATAGTTTTTTAAGGTACATTTTTTTCTTCCATATAATGGACAAGACTCACAGCACTGTTATAAAAATTATCTAAAGTAAAAACTATAAGAGGACATGCTTTAGTGTGTCTTTAGTATTTATTATGCTTCAATATATTTATTACATCTTAATAAAGCTTTCCTGAATCTATGTCCCTTCTAGTTTCTACAATTTTATTCATCTTTACAAGAAAAGTTCCTGAACAACTGTTAGCTGTTGCTGCTGTTTTCTCTATTTACTTCTTGTATTTACATTCTCTCCTCATTCCACTCCAATTTGGCATTTTCTCCCTTCTTGTCAATGGAGCCCATTCTTGACATGACTATCGATTACCTCTTATCTTACAAAATATGGGAGTCAACTCTCCCCTCCTTAACCTGACTAAGCAGAATTCAACATTTAATCACCTCCTCTTTCTTGAAGCTCATTCTTCTTTTAATAATTAAAAGCAATATTGGCAAAGTTGTTGCATAAATAATCATGCAGTAAATATCTTATACTTCACAGACCACATAATTTCTGATGCAACTACTCTTATATTTTAGAAAAAAAAAAGCAGCTAGAGACAATATGTAAATGAATGAACATGGCTATATTCCAATATAACTTTATTCAAAGATATTGGCATTTGAATATCATAAATTTCATATGCCATAAACATTCTTCTTTTGACCATTCAAAACTGAAAAACCTATTTTTTGACGATCATACAATACGGATGGCAGATATGAGGGTTTCAGTTTGCCAAACCCAATTCACTGACAATACATGTCTTCTTTTTCCTATTAAACTTATTGTAAGAGTCCCAAATTTATGGCTTCATTACATCTCTCCCTTAAACTCTTAACTATATATCCATCAGTCTACTAAACATCTTTACTTGGAAATCTCATATTCATATGACACTTAATCTAACCAAATCAGAAGATTTTAATTCTCTCCTTTATTTGCTATTTTCCCAGTTTTTCTCATCTTAGCAAATGATCCTACTATTCACATAGTTGTTCAAGGCAAAGCCCCAGCACTTAACCTTTTAGTTCTGCTCCTTCCCTCACCCACACTCAGATCATAGACAAGTTTTACCAATATTACCATTTTTAATTATTCACCAATTCCAACCTGACTCAAGCCCTTTTATATCTGTCTGAACTATTTTGTTAACTCATTTCCCTATATTTATGCTCACCTTCTTGAATTCTGTTCTCCATTGTGCTACCAGATAGACAAAAATTTTAAAAGGAAAACAGAGTGAAATCAGTCTGCTTCTCAGAATCTCTAATAGCTCTGTGTCTTAAAGCAGAATAAATTCCACAGCCTGCCCTGCTAGGCCTCCTGGGCTCTGCTCACTGTTGATCTCTATGCAGTCACCTCCCACCACTCTCTCCTTATCTGTCCTGTTCCACCCCACCTTCCACCCCACCGTCTGGCGCTCACCCCAGGCGTTTCACATGACTCCTTGGCTTCCTTCAAATCTCAGACTTTTCTGACATACTGCTTACAAAAAGTATATTGCTTTCTGATCTTCTACCCTTTACCTTCCGTTTTTTCCTTCTTCAAACCTAGGCTCTTAAAATGATATCAAATGCTTGCCAACTTGTGTACTTATTTCATTAGAATCATTAGAATATCAGCTTCCTGAGACTTGTCTGCAACTCTGTATATCTGCATAGCAGTACCCACAATAAATCCCAAATGGAAGAAAAAGGAATGAATTGATTAACTGATAAATAAATATGAGGGGGATGCAAGCAGATTCTTTCACAGATTAAGTCTTAATAAAATTGTACTAAATCCCCTATTCGATACCTTTTGGAAGATCATAATTCATAAGCAAATATGTCTGTCAACCAAGGACTTGATTGCTCTGCAAGCAATGCTAATGTACTTTCTACTGTATAATTATGAATTCCTCCTAGAAAACTATATATACACATAATGAGTTTTCCCATCCTCTTGGCACCATATTTAAGAATATCCACACAAAAAAATTAAAATTCCCTGATACTTCTCAGGAGGAAACCATGTTTAGTTTTAATATGCATGTTTATATTTTGTTGACTATTACTATAAATATATTTACATAATGAATATAATCATATAATAATTTTATACATATTGAAAATCTGAAGTATATAACTGCAGAATAATGTAATTTAGCCAGTTTCATTATCTCAATTTTTCAACTGTATTAACTGTATTAAAGGTACATTTTATCAGAATCTTATGTAGACTTAAGGTCTGCATCACTGTAAATCAAAACATATAATACTTCAAATACTTCAAATACAACACTACAAGTCAAAATGCATATACTAGTTCATTATCTTATATATAGTTAAAGGTGTTCATCTTAAATATAGTCAATTATTCTGCAAGGAGGGCTTTTTTTATGCAGTTTCATCCTGATTAATTACTTTGCCCATTCACATTTTTATTTTGTACACAATTTTGCAATTTAAAAAGAAAAGCATTGGGCATGCCCTGGTGGCCTAGCGGTCCAGTTCACCTGGGAGCAGTCCCACATACATTCCGAGGTCCTGGGTTCAAGTACCGGGTCTGGGGAGGAACAACAAATGTGAACTAAATAAAATAAAATGTTTTTTCCCTCCTCTCTCTTCCTGCCTGCTTGCCTACTCATCTCATTCCTATCTGCACCTTTCCTTTAAAAAAGAAAAGCATTATTTTCAAAACCTAAAACATTAGAATAACTAAATCACATCAAAATGAAGAGAAGATACTGCCAATAATGGTACTGTTAGAATACAAGCTTACTGACGTTTTTAATGTATTCCCCTAGCACAAGGTGAAATCCGTGAATTGGGTGGAAGGTGGAATCTTCCCAGCTAACCAACAGACAAGTTTTTCCTCTTTATTTAAAAATATGTTAGCACAAATTTTTATCTTTTACTTGTGGCCTCAAGGCAAAGAAGGTGAAGATCAGTTCAGGGGTCAAGAAAAGGCCTCCTCCAGGCAGCAAATGTTGATGAATTCACATTCAGGAGGATCCAGAGACCCACCCAGCCTGGTCAATCCATCCTCTCTAAACAAGACTAGCTCCTATGGCTTCTCCCCAAGCCCCAGGAGTTCACTAATGACTGAATTTATTCCTATTGTAAGTAAATTATAAAGATAATGGAAAGAATGCTATAGAGGAATGAAACAGACATTTACTAGGACCCTAGGCCTGAGGTGAGGCTGGGGCCAATCACCCTATCTGAACTGAAACTACATATGTTCTCAGGAAAATGAAAGAGGGTTAAGAGGCCGGTGCCTTAACTGGTACAAAAAGGTCCCACTCTCTGATGCCCTGAGGCTTCTTTCACACAGACTAGCCTAGGAAGAAAAGAAGAGAATTGTCAATGGCACAGGACAAATGGAGGGTCTGAGACAAGGGTACCTGTCTGTTTCTCAGGTTTGGGGATATCATTGGCAGAGACGTGGTTAAGACCAGTCTTGAAGACTCATTCTGTTTAATTTTGTTATCTTAAATCTTAAGTTCTCATTGACTTTTCACATTTTCCTATTCTTTTTCCCTTTAAGTTTAATAGCCACAGCTATCTCAGTGAGTACTGCCACTGTTAGCTTATACATGTGACATCAGTCTTCCAGGACCTTTCAGCCTTTGCTCTATTCTTCTGGAGTGAACCATAACCACTTGCTCTTTACTACACACATGCACTGCACTGTGTGCACCTGCCTTCTTGTCAGTGTTCATAACTTTCTTGTAAACTAAACACTCCTTCTCTCTCCTTCCACCCACATTCCATTTCTAGAATAAAAACGTTTTTCAGATGTTCCCTTTGCTATACCCTTGTCAGAAGGAACTCTCCTCGGAACTCTTCCAGCAAACACTTCGCTCTCTCTTCTCTTTAAAAGAACTCCACGCTATATTGCATTTTGATTTTGTATACATATATTATCTTCCCTTCTCAATGTCAATTTCTTAAGGATAGGTTCTGGATCTTAAGATCCATTTACACCACCAACATAGTCTTAGAAGAAGGAAATAAAATGAAGACTAAAAACAAAAATAGAGGCCATGAAGCCACCATCTAAGAAGTATCCAGATCTCTTCACTTCTCTGCAACCTTTAACTCAATCATTCACCTACCTATCCTTTTATCACCTCATTTAATTAACAAGCCTAATAAATGAATAATTGAATCAAGGTTGAAAATTATAACTTCTATATATTAGTACTAGACAAAACGTTTTTAGTATATTTCATGATTACGGCTATTTGAAGTATATTTATGTAATATATTCTGCTGACTCACCTTCCATTTACTCTATTTTATTCAATATTTTTAGAGTAGCTCATGATGTGGCTGAAAAAAAAATAACTGCAAAACATAACAGAGATGGGCAATTGACCCTTAGAATCAAATTGTCCCATTGAATCTGAAAAACAATATTGGCCAAGCAGAAATAGCACAACGTTGGGAAATCAAGTGATCTTTTGAATGACATGAGTTTTTAACAAGTAGCCACTTAATATCAACTTTGAAGCCCTAAGAACACCTTTGAGATAATTCTTCATGAGTATTTCAGGTTTCTTCACATCATTTGAGCCGAGAACCAAACTGATTTTTAATCTAAACATTATTTTTCCAAAGACATTTGTATAGTGAACACCCTTAGACAATAATATCTCTCTCCAGAGCAGTTTGTTCCCCACCTAATATAAAATCTTCAGATTCACTTGACTATGAAAGAAATCCACTGTCTCACAGAATCTACCTGAGTAGGTGTTTTCATAGTGAGTCTGTGCTCCCTAGCGGGTGGCGAGGTCAAGTGAACTGATGCAGATATGGTACTCAGAATGTTTCTGTGTCGTCAGAAATAATGTCATTCATCTCCGATCCAGGAGTCCCCTGTTATTTCACTAAAAAATAAGTCAATAAAAGAGAACAATTCCAGGTAAGTGAAGAAGTTGGAATGGGAGGGCACTTATTAGCAGCATAGTAGAGAATTCACAGATTGAAGGGAGACCTGCACCTCCAAATCTCCGGGAAGTTGGATTCTCGCCAGCATGGAGCCTTAATATTCACTTTCTGATTCTGTCATGAAATTAACCAGCATGTTTAATTAGCCATCTTGCATCCTACCTGTTTTAAAAATCAAATTTCTGGAAGAAATGATGTAATTAGCTTGGGTGATAAGCTCAGGCTCTTTGGTGAATGAAATGGTACCACCTAATTAACAGCCCCACCCACCAGAGTGAGGGAATCATCAAATCAATAATATCAACAAATAAACATGCCAAAAGAGAGAGCCCCTCCCCACCTTCCTTAAGCAAAAAGTTTTCTGCTCTGAAGAAATGGTAGTTTTCTTTTGAGAGGACGGTGTCCAGCTCTTCACTACATTCCGTTTGTCTTGACTACCAGATAACCGAAACTTCAGCTGACTATTCATGAGCATGAGTAAGACCAAACACCTTGCACATGGTCCTTGTCTTATTCATCTAACCTGATTGTTTTTCCTGGGAGAAATTTTTAAGACAACCAGCTGCTTTACATGTGGGAAATAAGCAAACAAAAAATCACCATGTACAGAGCCCCAAACATGTTCCACTATATCACCTTCTATGACTGGCATATGCTAATCCCTTTACCTAAAATCTCCTGGCTGTGGCCCACAAGACAGGTTTCTACTTCTGAGAAAGGCATTCAGATGCAGCTTGTCACACTTTGCACAGCTGCCTAAGAGTGGCCTTAGACTCAAAACATCTCATTGCAAAGAGATAAAAGAACCTTCACAGCTGGTGCTGGACATGACTTGGCTTGGAAATATCTTTCCCTGTCCCAGACCTGATGTGTGCTTCTTCATTTCACCTGATGTGAGTTTCCCAGGGATCTGGTCAACCCCACTGCTATTTCTGCTTCTGGTGGGTGGGGAAGGAGTCCTTTATCAACAGCACGGAGTAGTATATGAAGCCTTTCTCCCTCCATCAGCGGTGGGTGAGCCCTGCTGGCTGTGGGGGACAGACGCTCTTGTTGAAGGTGATCTTGCTCTGTTTCTTCTATGTGAGTCAAGTGTTTTTCCAACCAGTGGTTATATGAACCTTTCTTATTTGCAAACCACTCAATGGACTGACATCCAGGGGACCTCCTAGTGACAGGCACTTTAAGCTCTTGGCTGACCTCCCTGATTCTAGAAATAATAATAAGTATTAACATTTGCTTAAAACTACTCATCATTCAGATTTAGGCAAAGTTATGTACCCTGTTCTTTCTGACCTAATGAGCTTACACTTACTTTCAGTACCCAATCGATCCTAACATCACCTGCAATTCTTTGTTTAAACATCGGTATCCGCTCATAGATCACCATGTCTATGTCATTTATTACCGCATAGATGACACCTACTCTGTCCCCTTGTGCTTAAAAAGAGTTAAGTAAAGTCTTGTTAATTAAATGAGGTGGTAAAAGGACAGGCAGGTGAATGAGTGAGTTAAAGGCTGCAGAGAAGTGAAGAGATCTGGATACTTCTTAGATGGTGGCCCCATGGTCTCTATTTTGGTTTCTTCATTCCCTCTTATTATTTCCCTCTTCTATTTATCTATCTAAGTACTATTCCCTAGAACACTGACCTTGCTTTTCATAATATAATTCTAATAATCACCTCCTCAAGAAACTATATCATGAGATTTTCATTTCAAATGGAAATGCACCCCGTTTCTAATTCTGAGATGCCTGTTGTGTTACTGCCACAGTTCTATTTATCCCAGTTCACGACACTTTGAAATTCCCTGTCCTCACTTTGGAAGTTTACCACCAAGGTTCACATAATCCATCTAAGTAGTTAGTGACTAAACTGAGATGTTCTTTCAGTCCATCAAGATAGATACTATCTAAGAAGTTTCTTTTTTCACTGCGCGCAAAGACACCATAGTATAAGATGAAAGGAGTAATGTCTCTTCCCATATTTCCTAAGTTCAGGCAAAATTAGGTTATCTGCTTCATTGTGGAAATCACAGAAAATGCCTGACAGTTCCCCTAAGATTTTAATAAACAGAACATGGGTGGGGGGACATCAGTTTGGGATGTATAAGAATGCATTAAGCCGATAGAAAACCTTACCTTCTATTCATGTTTTTTGAGAATTCTACCCTGAAGTTTTGTTTCAAATCACTTTGCCAGTGCTAAACTCCATGCTATTCTTGCTTTAGTTGCTTTCTTTGCAAAACACAAAGAAAAAAATTATATACTACAATGTCACCTCTCTTTTAGGATTCATAAAGAGAAAAATGCTTTTTTCTTTGCTTTTGTTTTTTTTTTAATGATTAAAACACTGTCTCTTTCTTGCTAATTGAGCCCATTCACCTGTGACAAATGCAAGCTGTGCTATAGTTAGGACAATACCAGCTTGTCAGCAGGTCACTCAAGGAATACTCTTTGCCAGGGCAAAATTGCTGATGTTCCAGCAAATTCTCAGTTGTTAAATTTTAGCAGGTGAGCATAAACAAATAGCTCCATTTACTGAAAAAAGGGAAAGAGGTGAAGGGGAGTGAAAATGTGACACTGCCATTTCTGTTCTTTTGCAAAGTCAACCTGGTTCTGTACAGCATAACAAATCCATTATACATGATACATCTCTCCCACGGCAGCAACAGACTGTTTCTTAAGTAGGTATTAACTTAGTTCCCTATGCCGCTTCTTTACCTAGGCTCATCTAAAGCAAGAAAATGAGGAGAAAAACATCAAATAAAAATATAATGCCACAGAGCTATTCATGATAATGATGCTACCTTTCCTAAATTCATTCCCCCCTTCTGTGTACCCTTTCATAACTCTACTTGAAAGGAACCCCTACAGCTCTTAGAATGTGTGGACCTACTCTTCATTATTTACAACTGCATCTTCAACATATATTATGATTCCTGACACATCAGAGGAATTCCAAAGAGCTCTGAGTGAATAAGAAAATGGATGAACAAATGAATGACTGAATAGGAATGATTTTTTTCTCCCTAACTAGTCAACAAGCTCTTTAATGATAGTTTTCAAGGATTAACCTTTCCCTCTGTGTCCATATAACTTAGCACACATTTTTCTTCTCTTTCTTTTATTAGCCAGGGTTCTTAAAACACAGTAGGTTGGAATAAAAATATATTAGCTGTATTCTTTCAGAGAGATTTCATTATTCACAAAAGTCCCAGTAGGTCACTATATAGACAAGTGAAGACATTAAAACCTTTGTACACATATTTATTTACACATATTTAACTCCTTCTGAGAAGTCAGTGGCACATTTGGTTCCTTAGAAAATTCATTGCATTTTTCTGACCAATGAGTAGTCGGCAACTCCAGGGAAGAGCAATAATTTTTTTAGAACCAATTATCCAGATATGCAGAGGGATTCCTGCTGGGTAACACTGTGGCGTGTGGGAGTACTTCTCTCACCCCCGAGGCCCCTCGTGTCCTGAACTGAATTTGGCAATGCTGAGAGACCCCAAGTTCTAGACCGTGAATGCGCTCCCCTAGAAACTAAGAGGATTACACTGAGGTAAATGAATACAGCCTGGAGTTACAAACACTGATCCCAGGGCTGAAGCTGTCTTATAATCAACACTCAAATTCGGTAGTAAATTTTTTAGACCCTAATTTTGTTAAAGATGTTACAAGGCTTCCTGAAGACCAACCGAAGTGTTCGGAGAAGTTGAATATAGAACTTGCAATGTGAGCATAAAGTTGTTAAATTAAAAAACACAAAATAACAAAACTTCTAAATAAAAGTGAGACAGTCATTCACGAACTTGATCCTAAATAAATAGCTGAACATCAGCTTTCTACACTAACCTTGGCATACAAGCATCAAATACTGTTAGGTGCGGTGTTGAAAACAGGCTTCTCTTCCTTTGATGTGTATGCACAGTACATGTGCCTTACCAGATCTTGTCCCCTTTCTTCAAAATGTTGCTATGTCAACTACTTTTTTTTTTAAACAGATGACTTATTCTTATCTTTAGAAGAGAATCTGTCCTCCAATTGGGGATAAAATAGAATATCACCGATGCTGGTGACGCTTTATTAACACTCAGCTGTTAATGCTATAATAAATCTAATGAAAACAGGAAGAATAATTTGAAATTTCACCTAAAGGAAAATTCAGACTTTCAAGGATAGAACAAAAGAATAGAGTGGCATCAAAAATGAGTGGTCTAGGAAAAATAAAGTTGTCTAGGAAAAATCGAGAGCCTGCCCATTACATTTCAGTTGCGAGAAGGAAACCAGCTTTGTAGCTGAGTGTATTCACTCTTTATATATTATGAGAAAATTTTAGTGCAACAAATAAACTGATATGCTTCTAACCAATGCAAATTATAGAGACAACTCAGGTCTGGCATGAACACAGTCACTTGATTATATTGCCATATAGCTCAAAACAGAGATATTCATTTGTCTTATACCTAAGATAGCAGAACTTTACAACATCAAGGAAATAAAGTGAAATTTTGCATTTTTATAATAGCTAAGAAGAAAATCCAACATCATATGCAAGAGATGAGTGTTTTTATTATTTACTTTTGCTTGAGCATGACTGAATTTTGAAGGAAATAAAATAGTCCTTAAATGTATATACAAACATGTATATAAACATACACTATATAAACCTTTATGACTCAGGGCATTATTCAACCCATATACTTTAACTTGCAAGTTCTAGAGCCACAAGTCATTTTCCCCTCGTGCATTTCAAGTCTAACAGTTATTAGTATAAATATATTAAGTGTATTTGCTTTAACTTTATTACTGATTTAACTTGCCTCTTGTTCGTAACATTTGAACTAAGGAACTAAGGTCTTATCAAGAAGGAAAGATTATTAGTAATATTTTCACTTGCACATGTCTCCTCTTTATGCCATTCACTTAAGCAAACAGGTTTTGACTCTGTTTTCCCTTTTATGCCTGACTTCATCTCTGTATTCCCCTTTGCACTATTTCTTGTTTAGTGATCCTATTATATCCTGGAAGCAACAGACAATGAGATTAGAAGTCATTCTAATCCAGAATTTAACTCTACTTAATCACGTGGCATATTTTCTCCCGGTACCGGTTTACTACATGCAAAATGAGGAGGTTGGACAACATCAAAATGGAATGTAAAATTCTGGGTAGGTATGTGCATTTTTACCAGAGAGAAGGGTCATCATTTATCACCTTTTTTGGTGATGGGTGAAACCATACCTGCTTTAATACTTAGATTAAGTGATCAACATTCTCTTTTATCTTCTACAACAACAAAGGCAATAAGAGTTATTTTCCAGTAGAGCCTCAAATATTATCCATTTATTTCTGAAGAATTAAAATTCTCCCTGGAGTATTTGTGTGTATATGTGTGCAATGTGTGTTTTCCTAAAAGTGATTTTAAATCTTTTTAATTGGTACACCCTGGTGGCCTAGTGGATAAGGCCGTCAAACATAGTATACATACATCCCAAGGACCCAGGGTCAAGACCCAGGGACAGAGAACAACCAAGGTAAGCAATGAAATAAAAATAAATCAAGTGCTTCTTCCTCCTCTCTTTCGGCTTGCCTGCCTACTCGCCTTCAGTGCTACACCTTTTCTTTATACATATATATATACATATATATATATATATATACACATATATAAAATACATAAAATTATTTTCACTATCAGGTAGAGAAACCCAATGCATAATAATGAAAATTATCATTATAAGCTAGCTTTAAATAAATAAAATCTGTTTAAATCAATTAAAATGTATGTTAAGTGTACCATTAATGGTGTTCAGTAAAGAATTTAGTATATGAAACTATATTTTAAAAATAAAAGGAAGTACTGTGTCTTGTGGTGATGAAATACCATATAATAATAATTTTGTCTTGGGTTTTCAGCTACATTATTATTATTAGTGACTGGAAAAATATGATGATTGAACAAGGTATTTATGCCAAAATGTTTCAGAATTTAAAATACATATCATTAATGGCTAGCCTGAGTATGAAGGTCAGCATACAAAATACATGTATTTTATGATGAATATATGTATTTTTGAATGAACATTACCTAACCTGATTCCCATGGAACTTTACATGGTTAAACAGATCTGTTCTTAGAGACTCTTGCTTGGAGGATGTTTACTGGTATTTCACAGAGTAAGACATGATGCCTTATACGTACAAATTCCATTTTCAACCATGAATCTTAGGATGTAGCTATTCTCTCCAAAAGAGAAAATCCCCTATGGCCACACAACACTGAATACCAATCCCTGCAGAGAAAAGACATACACAGCCTGCTCACATTAGATAAGCACAGACACTATATTAATTTACAGTGATAACCAGTCATCTGCAGAGCACAGTACACGAAAACAAAAATCCAGTAACTGCTACCTAGCAAATCCCAAAGAAGCAACTATTAGAATTTCATAAAGAGAATTGCAAATGATTCGTATAAAAAAGCAAAACTTTTCTTCATGCCAGCCTTTACCACTTGTTCATAACAAAAAACAAAACAAAACAAAACAAAAAAACACAAAATATATTGACAATAGTAATAAAACTCATAAAATACCTAGAGTGAACAAAAACTATGCAAGTCCTATATTTATGAAAGGCTATATAGAGCATGTGTTTAGGAGGGAATGGTGATTAGCATAGCTCTGTGGAATGGAAGGAGTATCATCCCCATAATTAATCTATAAATACATAGAAAAATATAAAATTTGTTTTTAATATTACAAGTCTGTTTGCAAGAGTCATCTAGACCACAGATACTCAAATATCACCCCTCTTTCATTCTTTCCTATATTCAGTACTCGGAATTGTTGCTAGTATATAATCAGCCCTTGATATTAATTGAATAAGTCAAAGAATACAATCTAAGTAATAAATCTGACATAAATAGGTAACAAGAGCCTACATATTTCTGAAAAATAACAACAATGTATCTATCATACATCCATGAATAGTCCATGAGATTATACACAGCCTGCCAGGACAGACGAGTTCATTCATTATAAACAACCAGATTATTAGAACAAAAATAATGAGGCAAATGTTTTTGGACATTGGAAAAAAGACAGCAAAATATTGCAATTTCTGAAAGGAGGTAAATATCATAATCTGAATTCACTGTACCCAGTTCTCCATCCAGTAACAACTTCCTGACAACGGTACAAAGAGGGCTCAGTTGAGAGTGGCAGTTCTTTTAGAGAAATAGGACAAAGACTTTATAGAACAAAATAACTATAGATGAACATCTTACATTAACATAAACATAAAAATCCTCAATAAAATATTAGCAAACAAAATCCAGAAAGATATAAAAAGAGTGCTATTTTATGTCCAAATGAGATTTATTCCTAAAATGCATGTTTGGTTCAACATTCCAACACCAATGTAATCTACTAGATGTGAACTATATAAGCAGTGAAACCATAACAATTAACACAGCCCATGTAATACAAGTCTTGTAACAAGAAATGAAGTTTCAGTCCTCAAGCGGAACAATGATAAATACTCTAAAGAAGATTCAAAGAGAACTAGCCTACATGATTTGGAACAGAATAGGACAGAATGAAGAAAAGAGACTGGAAACTGAGATCAAGATCAATTACATGTAAAGAGAGAAAATAATACATAATTTTGTTTATACAGCAGAATTTAAGCCAACTCAGCAAACCCATTTCATTTCTTCATAGTATCCTGAGCTGAAGAAACTCTCTGGACATTGCTGTGTGGAGATCCAGTAGATTCTCAATCATCTACTAGGTTTAGAGGGCAAAAGAATGGTCACCTGTTCCCTTTCCCTTTTACAGAACTCAGCTTTAATGAACTTTAGCTGCTCTCTTATGTGCTATCATTTCACAGCTTAAATACACGAAATTTCTATGGAATGATTAGATTAATGCTAACAGTCATTTCCAGATAAATAACAGTTGCTTGTCAAAAAACCAGAGAATGAAAGTGACAGCACCTCAGCCGTAGAAGGTGTTTTCTTTACTCCGTATCCTGTGCCTCTAGTTTCCATGCTTGCTCTTTCCACCCCTAGAAGATAAAGCAGTCAAGAGCACAAACGCATAGTTGGTTTTCCAGCTTATAAATCTTATAGAGTGCAAAGAGCCTATTGTGTCACCAATAAGGGACTTGGAAAAATAACTACGGGACCAATTTGCTGGCCCCTGAGACTGATGTATGAGAATTAGTAAGAAAGGAGAGATATCTATTCCGGTCTCCAGACAACCTTTCATTTGCTTCACCTCTAATTGAAAGCATTTCGTCTACGACTGACAGCATCCTGGCTACGAGTGCCATGCCATGCCTAAGCCTTGGCCTCCAAAGTACTTCTTGTCCTTTCCAGCCACTACTAGGCATGGAGAGGGGACTGGTGACACTAGGCTGCACTGTATTGGCTGACTGATAACAATTACCTTGTGGCTCAGCCACACTACACTGTTCAAAGGCAGGCATTCAAGAAGCCAGGAGGCGAATCGAAGGAAAGACCGTGGTATTTCCAGTTCTTTCCCACTTAGCCCAGGGCGATGTCTCTGGTAGTAACATCTCCCAAGTGGCTCGGCTCGTATCAGAGAGGTCTTTGGGGATTCACCTGGGTCCCCCATTCCCCTGCCTTCTTTAAACTATGCTGCCTCCCTTTGTAGCTCCCACCTAAAGACAGGTGGCCGTGGCTTTCTGCTGTTGCTAATCTCGGAGCTGCCTCACCATCCCTCTTTGACAGACGTGTCACATGTTTCAGGGATTCCCTGCCTATGTCATTTGTCATTTCAAAACTCGGAACGGTTTCTGTTTTCCTAGATGGACTCTGACAGTCGCTGTGCCTAAGAAAAATAGACATCAAAATAAAATTCTGGGAGATCCCTGCCAAGCAGAAGACTTCACGGCTGTGCCCTTCTGCTTAATTTTTCATCAGTACACAGTGAGAGCATCTCCCTGGAGGTGAGCGCGTGGGGTCTCATGTCCTCTTCAGCACACATGCTACTCTCCATGCTGCGTCTCTCACGTTTGTTCTCACCTGCAGGTTTGAACTGAGAGACCTAAAAATGTTGATCCTGGGGCTTTTCAGTCTTTGACTTTAAAACTGGCTCACCTTTTTGGACATTTTATAGCTGCTTCTAAAACTCTTTCTGGTTCCTACAAAGTTGTGTCTGGCTGCCAGTATTCTTTCTCCTCTAGCTTAGTAACGGAAGGTGTGTGTTTGCTGTAATGAACTGACTCCTTACTCTGAGTGGGATGGTCACTCCTCTTCTCCCTGACCACAGTGGTGGGTCTATTACCTGGGCCTGGGCAATAGGCGACACTCAGACACCTGACCACAGTGATTGGGAAGAGACTGGCAAAGTTAACAAGCTGGCAAATGAGAGCCCAGACTCCCAGCCCACACTGGACAGTTCTGATTGCCAGAGCTATTCTTTCAATTGGATTTGTTCTATCAGACTGTTCAGATCACACTGGGGCCAAGAGTGTGGTAAGCCAACTATTTTTCAGTTTTTTCAGGGTTAAGTGTTTAAGCTCACCTCCATCTGCGGTTCTACATATCCCAGTGCCTGATGCATGCAGGGGCTGGGATGCGGTTATAAAGATCTATTCACTTTGGCAGACAAGCGCTGTTTGCTAATTTGCACTAGAGTTTGCTGTAGCTTTATGAATAAAGCTTGTGAAATTCACCATTAGACTAAGAAGAGCATCGCAACCCAAGACCCAGACCTCTTGGATGGAGTGTCTGGTCATGACTATAGATAAACCTAAGAGGTAAGCACAGATGGTAACTAAGATCAAGAAGACACTAGGATGATTATTAGAGGAGGGAGAAATAAGTATCGATTATGACCCCAAAACCAACCTCCGTGCAGGGGCTATAGTTCTTCCTGCTGAAAGCTCTCCCAAATGCATAAGTAAGAACTAGATCTAAGCAGGACTCTTGTGACTCAAGTGGAAATATACATGCTTACAGCAATACCTATCAATATTCCACTGCATCTTTCAAAGTAATTTAAAAAAATTAATTTTGTCTGGAATCACAAATGACCCTAGATATCCAAAGCAATTGTGAGAAAAAGAACAAAAGTGGCGGCATCACACTCTCTGATTTCAAAAGATAGCACAAAAAACAATCATCAAAACAATATGGTATTGGAATAAAAACAGACACACAGATCAATGAAATAGAACTGAGAGTTCAGAAATAAAATCAGACATAAATTGTCAGTCAGGATGACAAAGGAATCCAGCACATACAATGAAGAAAGGAAACTCTTTTCAACAAATGATGTTGGGAAAACTGTAGAGCCACATATAAAAGAACGAAACTAGACGACTCTCTAACACTATCCAAAAATTAATTCAAAAATGGATTAGAGAGTTGGACCAGAAACATAAAATACATAGAAGAAAACACAGGCAGTAAGGTCCAAAATATTAGAGAGGTCATTAGAGACTGAATTCTAGCAACAAGGGAAACCAAAACAAAAATAAACAAATCAAATCAAACTAAAAAAACTTCTGCACAGCCAAAGAAACTATCACCAAAACAAAAAACATTCTATGGAATGGGAGAAGATATTTGCATATCATACATCCAAGAAGAGATTAATATCCAAGATACATAAAGAACTCATACTCAACAACAGAAAAAATAAAACAATCAAAATGGGCAGATCTGAACAGACACTTCTCATAGGATGATAACACAGATGTCCAACACAGTTGAGGAAACAGTTGAAGTCTACACCAGCAGGGTGGATACATCAACCCTGAAGATTTCTACAAGGGAATAGTACACAATAGTGAAAATCAAAATGATCAAAAAAGAACACATGAATGGCCAGGCAAAAGGAACTGATGGTAACAGAAATCAGAAAACCAGTGCCCTGGAGGAGGCTGATGTTGACAGAGGAGCAGGAGGGAAGCTTTGGGCTGCTGGACATACATTATCTTGCCCGAAGTGAGTGGCGATTATTTGGATGTGTGCATGAAAAATGTCTTACACTGACACTCGAAACTAGTGCACTATATTCACTTTATTATATATATGCTAAAATACCAACAATAATCTTTGGTTTTTAGTCCACTCTGAATCAACTGACCACGAACATGCCGATGGACCTGACAAGCCACGGACCAACAAAAGAAAGACAGAAGTTAAGTTTTGTTTTTCTCATCACCATATTGGTAGTGAACAAAAGACCCAAATAATGAAATCATTCAGAGTCAGGTCACCAACCTGCTATCTGCATCATTTCTGATGCTTGCTAATCCTGGACTTGACTAGAAAACATTGGTTACTATGAACTTAGGAGTCTGAAAGTCTTGCTAACAACCTCCCTATGCTAACTGAGAACTTGGGAAAATTGCAATCTCTTTGTAGTCTGCATTATAAACAAATTTCTCACTGGCTCTTTTGAAAGCTAAATGGCTTCTATGCTTGGAAAATAGAACAAGCAAGGAAATATTGGTCTTGCAAAGTGCTCTTCTGTTTTCAGGTTGGTAACATTTCAGCTACCATATGTCATCTATTTTTGAGACTGTAGACTCTTAAAAACAACCATCCTTAAAGACAAAATCAAACATATTTCTGTGCAGAGGTATGAATGGCTTCATTGAACCTGGTCAGCCTCAGTTAGATTAAAGCAAACCTATTCAAGAATTTATGGTGATCTTGTGTACATTAAAATTTCACTCAGACTCTTTTTTAAAGAGAAAATTTTATCTTTTATATATTTTATTCTGTGTGAGGCCCAAAAATATTATTACTAATTGATGAGGAAAATAATCTGTAACCCTTAAAATCTTAGAAACAATGAAAATGTTCAATACATGCTCATTGATAGACTTACATGTAAATGAAGTATGTGATTCTTTGATATTATACAGATAAGGGAATTCAGGAAAAATATTACTCAAGAAAGGACTATGAGATCAGTGTCTAAATGTCCAGTTCTATTGTTTTGTTCATCCTTTACTGGTCTGGCTAAGAGGATAAGTAACTAGATTTTAATGATCTTTATCTGTGTCTTTTCAACCTTCCATAACATAAAAAGAGTAGAAATAAAATATGCATACAACAGAAAAGACAAGGCAACATCCAGCCCCCAAAATCAGCACAAACATTTTTAGCACTGACCTGTGTGTTCTTCAAGTTCTATACAAAGGGTCCTGTAGGACCCCGAAGAGTAGAAATAAAATATGCATACAACAGAAAAGACAAGTCAACATCCAGCCCCCAAAATCAGCACAAACATTTTTAGCACTGACCTGTGTGTTCTTCAAGTTCTATACAAAGGGTCCTGTAGGACCCCGTAGGAGCTCACAGCACACTAAGTTCTGATCTCTGGAATCAAAACTATTGAAGGAAAAGGTGACTCTAATATGCAATGTTCAAAAATTAAGGTGTCTTTTGGCATCCCTGGTGGAGAAGCGGTCAGGCCCACTGCCTCCAGCCAAGCACAATCCAAATACATCCCAAAGACCCAGGTTCACATTCACGTCCCAGGGCCACGGGTGGGGAACAACCAAAATGAACAACTAATTAAAAATGAATGAAGATGCATCTTTCTCCTTGTTCTTCCTTTCTGTTTACCTACTCACCTTCATTCCCAACTGCACCTTTCCTTTAAAATAAAATGAATGTGTGGGCATGCCCTGGTGGCCTAGTGGTCTCGTACACCTGGGAGCAGTCCCACATACATCCCAAGGTCTCAGGTTCAAGACCTGGAGTTGGGGGAAACAACCAATTTGAACAATTAAATAAAAATAAATAAATGCTTCTTCCTTCTCTTTTTTCCTGCCTACCTGCCTGCCTACTAGCCCACATTCCTGCCTGCACCTTTAAATTTTTTTTTTTAATTTAAAATTTAAAAATTTAAAATAAATAAAATGAATGTACCCTTGGGTTGAAATTGAATGATTTCATAATTATAGTGAAAAGGGAGAGTGAGATCAGCAAACTTGTTCATATACCCTGATGCTGGGAAGAGAAAGCTGGGGTTTTTTTAAAGGTGCTTTGCTTATTTCTGGCTTTGTTCATTTTGTTTTGCCCTTTAATCTGTTTATTCCTCCAAGTCTATTAATTTTCAAGAAGGGATTATTTTCCCCCCCAAAAAAGTTCACAAATTCAATATTAATGTATCTGAGCTTGATAAACCATCTATATGCTATTATATTTGATAAATATCCTTTTCAATGTCCAACTTACATATGCTAGACACGGTCTTAAATATTACTGATATCCTTTGGGTAGAGACTTGCCTAAATGAACTAAAGCACAATTGTTGCTCATTAACACAAGTCTAAATTAGGAAAGATATAAAATTCCTCTAAACCCAGGTTCACTCAATTCTGAAACAGTAAATTACATGAACTCTCAGGGATTATTCTAATATTTGATGGACAGCTACAGAGACACTGCTGACTGAATCACTCACACTTTTATTAGTGTTGAATCAAGAGTGCTTCATCGAGAAAAAAGAAGTCACTCTATAAATCATGTATCTAAAGGGTTTCACAAGGGAGAACAGAGATCAGTGAAGATTCCAGCAAAGGCCAGAGCTGCCACTAAAGGCTAGAAAAGTCGTCTCAACCCAAAGCACTAACGCTCTTGACTGAAGTTCTCACCTAGAAGGCAGAGCAATTCTCTGGTGTCTCCGAAGGTACTATAAACGGGACACATTTAGCTGGCAGTTGCCAAGAGCTCGTCACTGAACATCTGGTTGCAACAGAGCAGTGGATAATGTTTTTTTCTTCTCTTTCACACTTCTTTCATGGATAAAGTTCAATTGTGGGGCTATGGAGGGAAGGGAATTCTGGGAAACAGAGTTCTGATTTCTTTGCTGAAATTCAGAAGACACCTTAGACCAGAGGATTGCAAATGACACAGCACAAGGGAATCCACAGCACAATAAATATGCTGATGGGCATCAAATAAAGCAATGATAAGGTTATTACCTTTTAAAAAAGGGTATTCAGTTCTATTAGAAAGGAAGGAGGACTGGGTATGGCATGGGGGAATGTGAAAACCTCAATATATTTCAATCCTGGCTTGGATGGATAAGGAGCATTAGAACAGAAGAGCACAAAGAAGCTGGGTGAGGTTGAAGTGGGGACATGCTGGACTTTATTTAATGCAACATTCCCACACTTACTCTTAAAAAAAAAAAAAAAGGTGTAGCAGGGAGAAAGGGGGTGGGGAGAACCATTTTTTAACTTATTTTCATTTAGTTGTTCACATTGGCTGTTCCCCCCGACCTGGGACATGAACCTGGGAACCCGGGACTTACGTGAATTACGCTCCTCTGGAGGCAGCTGACTCAACTGCCACTCTGTTCACCTCCTTTTACTTTTTATGCAACACTTATTAACAAGGATCCACAGTGGACTTTATATAAACCTGATTCCAGTAGATGGTTTCAGCATCCTTCAAGATAATTAAGATAATTAAGCAAACTGGCTAATATGTGTATCTCTTCTCCCTCCTGATACTCTACTGAAATCACAGTACTGATATTTTTAAAGCATAAGCCCTAAAAACAAAAGGAAATAAAAAGCAGGCATCAGAGATGACAGATTTCAACAGTTTTGAAAGATGAGTAACAGATACAACAGTAACAAAAGAATGTGATTTGAAATATTTAATACTCAGCATGACCTGGGCAGCCATCAAGAAGAAAATCCAGAAGAGTTCAGGAGTGTGGGCCATGAAGATTTTCTCTATGGTAACATATTAACCCCTTCGGTTAACAAAAGGATGGTGGAGTTGAAGGGTCCCAGGTGACTAACTCGGGGCTGCAGAAGGTTAAGGGTACACAGTAGGTTAAGAGACGAAACTATTTGTGAACTAACATAGAGATATTTCAGGTAGTTAACCACTGGCAATTCGTTCCAGTAAGAAATCATCTTGATGAGGGAAAAATGATGAAGGTCTTAAACTCTGTATTTGTAAACTCCAGCCTATGCTTTGATCACAGAGTAATTGTGACCTGCCATGAAGTTCTACTTACCTTGAAAGAAATCATGTGGTACATATGCCAGGAAGCTACAAATGATAAACATACATGAGTTAACCTTCTCCAATAACTGTCAGCACTGTGCTTGTACCCGAAAATTATGAAATTACTGGAAAATGTGGGGTCCTTCCTCACATTCTTCCCCCCCCATCAAATTATTTACTGAATTGTTTACTGCTCATAAAAAAAAGAATAACAAATATACTGAGAGCAGGAATATATGCCCTAAGTGAGTCCCAAAATGTGTTCTCAGTAAACTAAGCCAATCTTTCTTGATCTAGCACAGCAACCCCCAAAACTTCAGGCTTTTTTTTTTTTTCCAGAACAGATACCTGTCTTCTGGAATTATCTTTCCCCAGATAATAACAGCACTTCCTTCCACACATACGCACACACCCCTCTCTCTTCTCCTCGCCTCTCCCTCTCCTCCCCCTTCCCCTCTCCCTCCACACCTACCTGCCATCTTTGTCTCTCTGGACCCTTTTAATAAATGCGCTGGCTCATTCTTCAACAAACTCATGCCCAGTGACTTTGAAGGGCTGCCCAAAAGCTCAAGACTGATTTCCAGGAGCAAGAAGGAAGATCTTTATTTTTGCTCCTGTGCTCCTGAGTCCACCTTATTTTTCTTTTACGAATGACTCCACTTTCTCCGGGATTCTTGAATTTAATATGAAAAAAATATAGTATATATTATCATTGCTATTTAACATTTTTCTAATTCTTGGCCATACAGAACTCTCACTATCCTGACATTCTACAGTGTTTATTTTCCATATCAGACATTTTAGCCTATAACAAAGGATGATCCTGACCTACTGTCAATGCTTTCATCTTCTCCTACAAGACTGTCATGTCAAGAAATAGTTACTGAGTGCACCCTAGTAACTCAGGTGTTAAGTCTGCAGCTTTAGCATAGTACACATAAAACTCAAGAACCCAGTCTCGAAACTTGGGGCTGCAGGGAACAACCAGAATAAACAACTAAATAAAAAAATAAATGCTTCCTCCTCCTCTCTCTTCCTGCCAGCTTCTACTTGCCTTCATTCCTGCCTGCTTACTTCTTCTTTAAAAGAAAAGTTCTCTAAATGACCCAAAAAAAAAAAAAAAAAGTACTAAATGTATTAACCAGAGTATTATCAGCAAACCAGTCACTAGAAGATACATTACAAAGGACTGGTTTGTATGATTGTGGGAGCTGGTGAAGCAAATCTAAGTGCATAGGTTAAATAGTCAGGAAGGGAAGATGACAAGAGGCTGAAAGCCCCACAGACACAAGGCCAAGCACTCTGTTCAAAGATGGTGGCCAGGAAGAAAGACCCAGAAGGAAAGGAGAGCAATTAAAGACACAGCAGCTGTATGGAGAGCTGCCTTTAGGGAGAACCTAAGTTCTCTTTTAAAGGCATTCCTACTGACTATGTTTGGCTCCCCTGAGTTATTCTTTCATCAATGTAGCGTAGCGGGGTGCCCTGGTGGAGGAGTGGTTGAGCAAAGTCCACTCGCATCCCAAAGTCCTGGGTTTGTGGCAGGAACGACCAAGATGAACAGCTAAATAAAATTAAAAAAAAAAAAAAAAAGTCTACTGATTAGGAACATTAATCACACCCAATAAACGCTTTCACAGCGGCACCTCGATAGTAAATATTTTAATGACTAGAGGAAGTTATATGTATGTCAGAAGAACTACCTCCTTCCAGTTCTCTGCAAGAATGTCCCTTGTAACATGTCTCTGCCAGGTACACAGAAGATAGGGAATTCCGGGGGCTGCAGTTCAGTCGAACCAGACCGACATCAAAAAGCCATCACATTGAACATACAGTTATTCATAGATGATACTATCGCTGCCCTTAAAAGAGAAATAAAGTCTTATATAAATAAAGTTATCGCCAAGCTCCCCAAAAGCCTGGCTCTGTGCTAGATATATAAAAAGCACATAGTAATTACCCAAAGAAATCCTTGGTGGTCTTAGCTAATTTCTACCCAATCTGATTATGATTGATTTGAGCAATAAACAGGTTGATAAGTACATTTTTTTGTCTGCATAAAATGATCTGATGGGAAGCTGGGAAGCCGGAGCTGAGTTAAAAGCAGCACTGTTTTTCCTCTCACTTGTTTTTAAACCTCTCTTAAGAAATACATGCTTAATGGTTATTTCTGAAAACAGTACAAAAAATTTCTTATTATGTATAATTTATGTATTGAGTGGAAGCAGGCTATTTCAAACTTATAGTATAAGTTATCAATGAGAATTATTAAAATAATTAAAGAAATAGCAATAACCCATCCTTGGAGGTCAATGGTAAAATTCATCCATTTAATAAATATTTATCGAGAAGCCTCTGTAGGCTGTCATGGTTCCACATGCAGGAGACACAATCAAGGACAAAACAAAGTTTCTGCACACAGAGAACATGCATTATGTGGAAGGGAGCAGAAAATAAATGCATGAACGATTTAATATACAAAAATATCAGTGCAGATTCAATAACTTCAGGCCTGAAATTTTTCATGGCCTTCGTTAAAAGAAAAAAAAAAATAAAACAAACAAAATCAATGAATACAAAATTAGATACAGCTGTTGACACTTAGAATGGAAAAATAAGTGATAAATCTTACAAAGCTGACAATCAAACACATAAAATATAGGAAAATGCCATAACCTTTATATTAATTAACTTTCTGACATAACCTACATTCATTTTTACTATATTTTTATTGCACACTCTTATAACTATGGAAATTATTTTGTTTGATTTGGCAATATTTTCTATATAAAAATGCTAATGTCAGTTTTCCTCTAGCATGACTGATCAAAATTTGTGGGATTTTTTTTCATTATTATTCATTAGAGATGTTTCTTTCAGCTTCAAAACTTATTACTGGTAATGTCATGTAAATTTTTGTAGAACAAGTTTAAGTATACTAATACACAAAAAAAATGATAATTCTATTTTACATAACTCCAATCAAAAGACGACAAACTTTTCATTATATAATTGCTATATACTGTGCAATCAAGTGTAAGACAGATGATAGGATAAAGACGTGGAATATATACAATGGATTTTACCATTCAGCTATTAATAAAAGATGAAATCTTGCCTTCTGCAACAACTTGGATGGAACTGGAGGTGATTATGGTAAGTGAAAGAAGGCAAAAAGAGACTCCACCTGAGGAGGGGAGAAGGGATGAATGTGGGAAGCAGCTGCATGCTATGCTGAAGCCCTCTGGAAACTGGATAAGGAGTTGTGGGCTTTTAAAATAATGAGATAGAACTGGTGGAACACTGACCCTGCCCTTCAGTAGCCTGCCCACTTTCAGTAAAAATAGGCCTCTCCTCCTTGTGACCTTTGGAACACCAGCCCAGCAATACAGCAGCTCCAAACCTGCACCCACACCCTACTTTAGGTCCCGCAGGCCAACCTGATCAGCCACTACCAGAAACAAGCAACACCAGGCCTTGGGACTTGTAAATACCCACATTGCCTCAACCCAGACCTAGAGATCCTAAAATACATAATTGGACTACTGGAGAGTCATGCTCCCAGACTATACCTGGGCTGCTTATGAACCTTCCCCAGCTAGAGAGCTGCAAAGCCTGCAAGTAACACCTGAAACAGCATCAGTGGCCCACCAAAAGGGGGCATCCTAGAGAGCAGAACCAGCCGCATCCTCCACTGAGATCAAGGAGAGCTGGCACCTGCCAAATCACTGTACTGTATGAAGAACCTTAAAGGAAAAGGAAGGAAAAGCCAGAGTGCTAAATTCAAGGCAGAAAAGAAAGCCATGCCAAAATCTAAGTCACCCAAAACACACGAATGACCTCAAAAGAAGAAGATGCCACCAGAGAAGAGCTCCATTGATATAGACTGGGATAACCTAACAGATACAGAGTTTAAAATTATAGTCATTTTTTAAAAAATTGCTGAATGAGATACAGGAAGCACACACAACTACACAAAAGCAAAGGGAAGACCTCAGAAAAGAAGTGACAGAGGGAATATGCCACCAAGGAGATTTAGGCCATTAAGAAAGGCAGAAATGCTAGAAATGAAAGAAAGTCAATAAATATGGAAAGTTCCATAAACAGACTCAATCAAGCAGAGGAACGAATATCAGAAACTGAAGACAAGGTACCAGAGGTGACCCTCATGGAAGAGGGAAACAAGATTGAAGAAAAATGAAGAAACCCTATGAGAAATAATCAGAAACTACGAGCAAAAAAACGCCTAACGCTAACAGGTATTCCAGAAGGAGAGGAGAGGGAGAAAGGAGCAGAAAACCTATTTAAAGATTTATAGCTGAAAATTTCCCACAACTGTACAAAAAGTAACCATGAATGTTCAAGAAGCAGAGAGAACACTGAAATTTCTATATGTAAAAAGACCTACCCCAGACACAACATGGTAAAATTAGCAAAAGTCAATGACAAAGAACAACTACTCGAGGCTGCTAGAGAAAAGAAAAACATAATCTTCAAAGGCATACCCAACAGACTACCATCAGATTTATCAACTGAAACCCTAAAGGCCAGAAAAGAGTGGAATGACATATTCAAAATACTAAAAGACAAAATCTACCAGCCAAGAATACTCTACCCTGCAAAATTATCATTCAAACGTGATGGAGAAATAAAGTTGTCCAATGACAAAGTTTAATGGATTTTTGCATCACCAAGCTGCCATCCAAAGTATCCTCAAAGGGGCCCTACTACAGGGAAACTAAAACAAACATTTAATGGAGCATTAACCCCCATCCTCTTTAAACTCTTCTAAAAAGCTGGAGGAGGGGAAACTCCCAAATACGTTCTATGAGGTCATTATTACCTTGATTCCAAAATTACACACAGACAGCACCAAAAAAGAAAACTATAGACCACTATCGCTGATGAATACAGATGCAAAACTCCTCAACAAAATCCTGGCAAATGGAATTCAACAGCACATCAAGAAAAATTATACACCACGATCAAGTGGGATTTTTTTCAGGGTCACAAGGATCGTTCAGTGTACACAAATCAATGTAATACCTCACATAGACAAAGTGAAAATCAAAATATGATCATCTCAACAGAGGCAGAAAAAGCATTTGACAGGCTTCAACACCATTCATAATAAAAACCCTCACCAAATTAGAAATAGAAGGCACATACTTCAACATAATAAAAACAACATATGACAGACTCATAGTCAACACTATAATCAATAATGAAAGATTGACAGCCGTTCTGGAACAAGACAGGGTTCCTCACTATGACCACTACTATTCAACATAGTTCTGAAAGACTTGGCCAGAGCAATAAGGCAAGAAAAGGATGTTAAAGGAATCTAAATCGGAAAAAAAGAAATAAAACCATCATTATTTGCTGATGACATGATATACATAGAAAACTCTAAAGACTGTATGAAAAAATCGCTAGAAATAATAAACGAATACAGTAAAGTGGCAGGATATAAAATCAATACCCAAAACTCAGTAGCACTCCTATATACAAAAAATGGAACAGAGGAAAAGAAATTAAGAAAGAAATTTCATTCCCTGCAGCACCAAGAAAGATCAAATGCTTAAGGATAAACTTAGCAAAGTTGGTGAAAGACTTCTATTAAAAAAAAAAGAAAAAACAGGACCTTAACAAAAGAAATAGTGGAATGAAATTTAGAGCCCAGAAATAAATTCCCTACCTACATGGATAGTTAATCTATGACAAAGGCGCTAAGAGCATACAATGGAGGAAGGAAGGTCTATTCAACAAATGGTGTTGGGATAATTGGAAAGACATATGCAAAAAAAAAAAAAAAGCAACTAGATTATTCATTATCACTTTACACAAAAGTTAACGCAAAATGAATCAAAGACCTGGACGTAAAAACTGAAACCATAAAATATTTAAAAGAAAATATGGAAAACACACTCCACAACTTCATCCTCAAAGATGTCTTTGGGGAAGAAACAGCTAAAACAAAAGAAGCAAAGCTAAACAACTGAGACCACATCAAATTGAAAAGCTTCTGCACAGCAAAAGAAAACACCACTAAAACAAAAAGACAAGCCACGAAATTGGAGAAGATATTCACACAGCATATATCAGATGAGAGCTTAATCTCCAAAATATATAAAGAGCTCATAAACTTCAACAATAAAAAAAAGCAAATGACCCACTCAAAAAACTGGGCAAAGGCACTGACTAGATATCAGTCTAAAGAAGACACACAGATGATTTGCAAACACCTGAAAAACTGCTCTACATCAGTCATCAGAGAAAAGCAAATAAAAACTGCAATGCGATACTGCATCACACCAGTGAGAATGAACTATATCAAAAAGACTGGAAATACCAGTGTTGGAGGAGGTGTGAAGAAAAAGGGACCCTCCTATACTGTTGGTGGGACTACAAACTGGTGCAACCTCTTTGAAAACAGCAGAGATTCCTCAAACGGATAAAGATAAATCTACTATTCGATCCAGCAATCCCACTCCTGATCACATACCCATAGGATACAAAATTTGTAATCAGAAAAACATCTGCACCCTATGTTCATAGCAGCACAGTTCAACAGCTAAGCCATGGAAACAACCTAAATGCCCATCAACAATGTCTAGACAAAGAAACCGTGGTCTGTATACTCCACGCAGCTCTTTAAAAAGATGAACTTGTGCCCTCTGCAACAGTCTGGATGGAACTTCAGGAGATCATGTTAAGCGAAGCAAGTGAGAAAGAGAAAGAGAAATACAGGATAGTGTTACTCATATGTGAAACATAATGAGTGAAACGAATGAACATATAAATCCCAACAATAATAACAGGACACAGGACTCTGATGACCGGGTGAGCAGGAAGGGGCAAAAGGAAGGAAAGAGGGGAAAAGGTGGCAGTGAGAGACACTGGAATGATGGTGGTGGGTGTGGTGTGAAATACAGACTGAGAAGCAATTTCAGTATTCTAAAATGAATACACCCTTGTGAAGAAGAAATAATTTTAAATTATTTTTAATTTAATAAAAGAATGTAGAAAAATAAAAGCATGAGAGAAAAAGTCAAAAGAGAAAAATACTGCATGGTCTCCCGCATATGTGGAATATAAAGCAATAAAAATAATGAACTAACAAAGCACAACAAAAATTCTCTTCTACTTTGAAACAAACACTGTGGTTAGCAGACAGGGGAGAAGGATAAGGGGAGGGAACCTGGAGAGGTGAGGATAAAATTCCTGGTGAATGGCACTAGAACTCAGGGAGTAGATATAATGTGACAAACACATTGCTCCAGGTAGAATATATACTATGAAATCACAGAACTGTAAACAATGATATAGTTAAAAAAAAAAAAGCTGTCTTAATTAAAAACAGCTAGCCTTAAAATTATCATTAACAAACTAGTCAGTTTTTTATTACTGTACAAATTTAATGAGAATCTCAGTATTAGCTTTAAATTTATTAGCTATAGTCTGGATTAAATATGACTTTTTATGAGGTTCATATGAGCCTTCGTCCTTAAACTTGCATAAATTTCAGAGAATATTAGCACATCAATTTTAAATGGGCAAATATGCTAGGTCACTAACTGAAGGAGTCTAATTTGGCTGATAATTAAAGACATGCATTGCTAATTTTTTTTTCCAGAATTACTTTCGATTTGCTGAAATTACAATTTCAAATCAGTTTCCTGTTCTTCCTTACTCCCCTCTGGTAAATGGTAGACTTCAAACAGGAGAAGTATACTGGGAGGGAGGAAGGAAGGGATGAATGGATGATAGAGTTACAGGTACAGATACAACTGAAGATACACAGACACACACAACTAAGCAAGAGATGTACTTCACCTGTGACCTCAGCAAGTGTCCTCTTTTCTAAAAAAGTCACCTGGAAATGTGGATAGACAACACAAAAGTACAGGCGAAACAAAATCAAGCCTGAAACATTTGCAACAGAACTGAGGTCACCAAAAGGGAACGGGGTGGGCGGGGGAAAATGGTGGTGGAGCCCACTGGATAATGCGGAAGAACATTTGGTGATTTAGTGGAGGGCAAGCTGTGTCGAAATACATCTAAGAAAGGGGAACCTATAGAGAGGAAATTATTTCAATGTATAGGATAATACCTACAATAAAATCGTCACCTGGAGAAGAGAAGAAAACGAAGAGACCCCTGATTAGGTGTCCCAGGAAGAAGTGGGCACCCAAGTCCCCAAAGACGCGCCTCTCCCGGGGCACCGACAAGATACCCAACCACATTTTGCAACTGGAAAAGAATCTGAAAGAGCTGGGCCCTAGTGCAAGAACCTCACCTGGTGCCTCAACTGCAAGGCCCGGCAGGATCCAACTACAGCGTGGTACGCCTGCGCGAGCCGCATACACCTGCCTGCTCAAAGAAGGCACAGGCGGGCCCGTCCGGGAGCTGCGCGCGCACCTCCCCGCATCGCCCTCCGCTGCCCCACGTGACGGCGCACCCCTGCCCCGCCCGCGCAGCCCGGCGCAGCCGCTGAAACTCACTGCAAGGCGGTTTCCCCAGGAGATGCAGACCTATTCTGCGACTGAGCGCCCGAAAGTAGAATTATCATTGAAAACCACCAAAATTTCCCTTTGAAAACACATAGGTATACTTTCGTGCTAGCTAGTCCTAATTTACAAAGTCCATTTATTAAATCCACCCTTGAAAAAAAAAAATAACATCAGCACTTAAGCAAAGTACATGGTACACCCAACTGAAAATTAAATTTAAACGTTAGTCAAGAAAAGGTTTTTTGTTACTAAGCCACTTTGATCAAGTCCTCAATTTCAGTTTACAGTTACCTAGAAGCCTAAAATAATTTCAAATACAGTCCTAGGACGAGAACTGGTAGTGAGAAATGAAGTTCGTTAAGTAAAAATGTCAAGGACTATTTTTATACTATTCTGCCATATTGGCTGTTTTCCTGAACCTCCAGCCACTTGAATGCTAGCTTCCTATGCTTTGAATTATGACAGAGAAACGCTTACCTCCAGGAGCTGACCCTGGAAAGAGATGCACCGGAGAAGGATCTGAGGAGAGGAGAGGGCCGTTTGCCCCTAACAAAGTTTTTAAGAATTTCCATTTGAGTCAGGACTGGGAGGTGTAAATCAGGATCGGGATGGAGTGCAAGGTTTGGAATTGGGGGTTAGAAGTTGTATTAAATCATTCATTATCATTTGGGCGTGGTCTAATAAAGGACAGGAAGAAATGTAAACTGAATCACTAAATTCCCCTAGAGAATCAAGTGTGACTACTCTGTAGTTTCCACTTAAAAAATGTCCTATCAACATACTAAAAAAGAAAAGATTAAAAGCAAGGAAAGTGTTTCCTTTTAGCTTTGGGTATTCTAAATAATTTTATGAGCAATTCTTCTATTACTGGACTAAATAATCTATCACCTTCTAAGAAAATGGAAAGTTTTGAAGATTCACAATCTATTGTGAAAGTGAATATCTTTGCTACACGCATGTACAATCATAAATCCTGCCATGTCAAAAGGTGTGCTATGAAGGGACTTCCAAAACTAGGGTTAGCTTTAGTTTTTATTACTAGAATACCCAAATGACTAGGACAAGGTTTCGTGCAGAAGAAATAGAAATGAAGAGAGTGGACAAAAACTGATTCCCAAATATTGATCAAACTGCAGAAAATTAATACCATCCTTAAATGTTTGTCTTTCCTAATTTGGTCATATTAGATTTTAAAATATTTTGGAGATATGTGGAATTAAATCTGGATTCTTGGAATTAAAAATTAGTATAGTCTAATGAAATGAAGCAAATGAACATACAAATCCCCGCACAAATAACAGGGCACAGAACTATGGTTTGGGGGCTTGCAGGGTGTTGGGAAGGAAAGAAGGGAAATGATAGTGGTAAAGGACACTGGGAATCTGGTGGGGGGTGTGGTGCGAACTATAAACTGAAATGCAATTTCAGTATCCTAGAATGAAGATAACAATGTGAACAAAAGTAATGTTATTCTTCAAAAATAAAAATAAGAAAATAATTAGTATATTCTGAAATAGTTATTCCTAAAGAACAGTTGATTTTCTAAAAACTGTAAGTACAAATACACAAAATTGACCAGGTAGGTTATGAATTTAATTAAACTCTAACAAAGCCAAGGGCAAAAACTTCAAATCCATACTTTCTGAACTTCAGAGATTTATACCAAGCTATGCATTTAAATTAACATTGGTATACCTTCCTGGTACATAAGACATCCCCCCACTTCCTAGGCCATTATTTATATACTTAAGCCACAGAAAGACAAATCAAAATCAAATGTTCAAGTCCCTATTCTGTGTGTCAAATCCTGTATGGGATACTCCATGGGCTTTTTACAACTTAAAGGCTTATAACTAAATAGCCTTAAAAAATGATTTTTGACAAACTTGTTCTTCACCTGCTGTTCTAACTTGAGCTGCTCTCAGACATAATATCCAAGGAAGAGAGCAAATCTGAAACACCCTAGTCATCTGCTCTCATACCTTGCAATTGGGAGTAAATAGCCTGTGAGGGGCAAATTCAATTTCTTCTTTGCAGTCAAAAGCTCTACAGCCAAGCGAGTTAGACATGTGTCCTGAGACACACTTAGAGTCAGTTCACAAAGTCTGAGCAATTACCAAAAAAACTTCCCTATATCTGATACTCATGTGTATAAAAGTGCATAACCTACTCTCATATACATGCATACACTCATACCATTAACATTATTCATTCAGAATATTAAATCATAGAATTTTTTCTCTGTCTAAAATTCCTTGTTAAGCAAAAAGGACTGCTGTGATTGAACAATAGTGAGAAAATTCTCATCAGCTACACTGTGAGATGACCCATATGCACAGCATAAAACTAGGAGACTCCATGACTTTGCTGAAGAGCGGCTTCTGGTGAATTCTGAACCATTAATCTCTTCTTTTTGAATAATTACCTATCTATCAACTGAAAGTGAAGTACAGAATGTCATCTGATCAGTCAATCATTGTGACGGAGCCAGTGATTAGGCCCTAGTAGTCCTGCTAGAAAACGACTAGGGTCCTTTGAGAACAGCAAAGAATCTGAATTCAATAAACAAAAAAAATCCCAAATTCATAAAGTGAATACCTACAAGTCAAATTTGATTTTTTTTGCCTTAAATAATATTGAATGTTTTTTTCTGAGAAAGTTTAAATTAAAAGGAAGAAAACTGCTGTATCTTTCACATCTCTCATGCTTTCAAAATCGTCCTTTAAAGTATTTATTTCCTTTGAAGCAGTAATTCCATTTCTATGAATTTATTCTAAGAAAAGAATTAGAATTCTACTCAAATAAGCATGTTCCTGAGCATTATTTATAAGAATGAAATTGTATAAACAGTTTAAATATCTCTCTGTAAAAGATGAATTTGCAAATCTATCTAGTGGGATATTATTCATCCCTTATTTTTTAAGGTGGTATAAGCTTTCATTTCACTGATCAAAAGAAGGCAGTAAATAGAAACTATACCAATTAACATTAGGTATGTACCTCTACCTGAAGCTGCTGCAGTGATTTTTTTCTTAAATGAAAGGCACAGGCAAGAAAGAAGGCAAGTACAGGCAGGGAGGCAGGAAAAGAGAGGAGCTAGAAGCACATAATTTATTCTATTTAGTTGTTCATCTTGGATGTTCCCACCAGCCCTGGAACATGAACCAGGGACCTCAGGATGAATGTGGCTATGCCCAACTCCTACTCCACCAGGGCGCACTTGTTGTATTTGACTGGCTTAAAATGTCATGGCAAGGCCTCCAGAGGGCGAGAAGACTAACCGGGCACTCGAAGGTAGAGAAAACAGCACTTTACTGCAAGCACCGGTGCTGGCTCAGGGTTGCATTACCCAAAATTGAGCAGCCAGGGGATTTAGGGGAGCTCCTTTTATACCCTGGGATAGAGGTTTATCTCTATTGTTAGCTCTTATCAGTGGTTACAGCTGCAGGGCAAGGAACCCTATGCTTGCTTGCCCTTGGTCATGTAAATAAAGTGTAAAACCTCTCCCCTAACTCTTGCCTTGGGGTCCAGGACAGGTTTTCTACCATAAAATCTTTATAACCTGTTTAGGCACATCTTTGAATTTGCTGCACCCTGATATATGGGAGTAAAGTTAATTTCTTTCTTCTGGTAGTTTAGTCACAAGAACTATCTTCACTGGCAAGATTCCTTTATAACTAAAGGCCTCTAGACTCTGATGCTACCCGCGAACTACCTCCAGACCATACTTATTCAGGTATTTAATTAGTTCACCATATAAGGGAGTATAAACTGTAGCATAATTTAGAAAGATGAAGTGTACTGAATACACATTCCATAAATTTGTTTTCTAGCACTGACAGCCAAACACTAGATAAGAAGACACACCCTTGTGACTAAGGCTGCTAAGACAATGGCATGCAGATTTCTATGTAAAGCCCAAGGATCCAGGTCCTCAGCCCAGGCCTGGGGTGAAAAGCCAAAATAAATGAATGCATTTGTTCCTCCTCTCCCTTCCTTGCTTCCATTCAAAAGAAAGAAACACCAGTGTGCCCAGGTAAAGTAGTGGTTAAGTTCAGTCCACTTATATCCCAAGGTCACAGGTTCATGACCTGGGACTGGTGGGAACAATGAAGATGAACAACTAAATGAAATAAATATTATGCTTCTCCCTCCTTTCTCTTCCTGCATGCCTTGCTCACCTTCATTCCTGCCTGCACTTTTCCTTTAAAAATTAAAAAAAAGCCTTCCTTTTAAGAACTAAATTATTTTTCCTCCACTGCCACCCTTTCACCCACCCTGTCACACAAAGATATATATCAGCATCACCTGAAATATCTAATGAATCCATGCAAGTGACCGATTTTATATATGTGGTCACAGGACTGAATTTCACAAATCAGGCCTATTCTCAAATTTATAGGAAGTAGTTAAAAGGACTTTAGTAAGAGCATATTGCTCAGAATAATATATACCTAGTTGAGTTTTCCATTCACCTGTCAATAGTTTTCACAAGATTGTCATTAAAAACCATAACCAAATACACATATGACCACACACACACACACACACACACACACACACACACACACACGGCCTTTTATCATTCTCTTTTTTAAATTGTTTTCATTGTTATATGCTTTAAGTATTTTGAGTTAGAACCTCAGTCTGTGTGCATTTTACACCACACCTGCCACCCGAGTTCTAGTGCCTTTTATGGCCACCTTAACTACTTCCTTCCTTTGTTCCCTCCCCACTCTTATCACCTTAGCAGCTACAGTCTTCCATCCTGTGAATATGAGATTTATCTGTTTGCTTGTTTTGCTTCTTTATATTCCACATAGGAGTGAAAAGATCCTGCACTGCTCTTTTTCTTTGTGACTTATTTCACTTAGCAATAATCATCTCCATTTCCATCAGGTTGTTGCAAAAGGCTCAAATTCATTTTAATAACATAACAGGGTGTTTCATGAGAGTCAGAATGAGAGCCCATCCCTCCATGGCCCTTTTTTCATCCACTCCATTAACAAATCTTCATTTCTTGAACTACCTTCTGTTCTAAAGAGGTAATGCTGAGATCAATCAAAGACGTTCTGAGAAGACTGACTTCAGTTTCTGATTCTGTTCACGTTGCTTCAAGATGAATTGGCTTGAATTAACGAAGCGCTCAACTATGTTGACAAAACCTGGCTCCGCCTGACTGTCAAACGTTAGTCCAGGATTGTCCATGCATTTCTCCCAGCAAAGTTCAGTCATCGCTGGAAGTGCAGCATCTGTGTCTCCAGACTGAGGAAATGCTGTGGTTGTGGATCCAGGGAGGGAGGAAGAGTAGGAGGAATCTATCTCGGCGGCACCCTGCAGGCTGAATTGAACTCCACACCAACTCAATGGCCATTTTGTGTCTCCATGACTGAGGCGGTCACTTTTTTATGAAATATTTTATTTTATTGTTCATCTTGGTTGTTCCCCCTCCCCAGAAGCAGTCACTCATGATATATCATGTCTTCAAATCACTTTTAGCTTCTTAATGTCAATGGTATAATGTTAAATGAAAAGTAAAATAAATCATATATGCATTATTTTTATTAACTTTTATGGAGGTAACCTTGATTTACAAGATAGTGTAAGTTTAGAGGTACGGGTTCATTATTTATCCAATATATGGTATACATCATGCCCATCACAAATTACCAACAGACTCAAGCAGAGGAACAATTAACAAAATATTTGACCAGAATGCCTCAAAATTGTCAAGAAAACCAAAAACAAGGAAGGTATAAGAAATCGTCAAAACTAAGAGGTGCCTATGAAGGTAAGATGACTTGATGTAATGTGGTGTCCTACGTGAGGTTCTAAAACAGTAAAACTGCCCCAGGAGACATGGCTAATGTGCTGTGGTATTTCTGGTTGTCACACCAGAGAAAGGTGGTACTGGAATCCAGTAGGTAGAGACAGAAATACCACTGAATGATCTTCGATGCACCAGACAGTCTCCCACAACAAAGAATTATCTGAGCTCAAACATCAACAACGCTGAGGCCGAGACACTCTGCTCTAAAGTTAAGAACTTGTGTGCTGTTTCTTAATATCACCTTTGATTTGGTGCAAAGCATGGATTGGAAAACTTTGAAAAAGAACACACCAAACTGGGCTAGATTTAATGATTTGCAAAAATAAAAGAGAGAAGAGGGAAACTATACTTGTCACCCACTCTCCTGAAAAATGGAAGGCATTTAGGCAGACTTCTGAAAAGTCAAGTGACTATTGTCATAATCAGGAAAAAGGACCGGGAGTTCTAATGATAGGAATAATGTCCAAGAATTTGTTGACATAATTTAAACCAACACAAAATGGAAAGTGATACCACTACAAATGTATAAAGCAAAACAGTGGAGTAAACCTTTATATACTAACAAGGAATGATGTCCAAGTTTTAAATATTTAAAATGTAAGTTGTTAACTATTTTTATAAGATCTATCTGTGAAAATATATAGGTATGTGTGATGTAAACTTACATATTACATAGCTATATCTAGACACTTATATGTATATGTATATCTCTGTTATCCATATATATGGTTGTATATGCAAGAAAATCTGAAAGGTAAACTCTAAACCACAGGAGAGACTTAGGTTTTTAATTTATACTCTTGAATTCTTAGACTTATTTACAATAAAATATAATAATTTTAAATTTTATATTTTAAATTGAAAATAAGTACCTTGTGCTGGGTATAATAGAGTTTCCATCCTTGACGTAGATCTCAGCAAATGAGATCATTATTGACACCTTAAATACATCAGTGGGATGTGTTTCTCAGTGAAATGTCATTCGCTGCAGTTTGTATCCAGGCCTTGAGGCTTATAGTAATCATATGAAGAGCAACTTCTGAAGACAGCTGCCCTCCATTCTATTTAATATTAAATAACTTTTTTGCTCCTAGGAATATATAAAGAACTTCAATTTCTTTAATTCCCAAGTTCTCCAAGTATGTGTTCTAACCATTTTTCCACTTCAAACAATTTTTTTATCATCTCTCACTCTTTGAAACACAACCCATTTTAAATTAATGTATAAGCATAAAATAGTCCAAAAAAGCAATTCACAAGAATGTATATTCATCTTAGAATGTATATTTCAGCTTTCCCCCGCCTGCTGATGCTCTAATATTGTTGACTCCATAAATAAACATGTGTATGTGCTGTGGAAGATATTTCACAATCTTAAAAGTCTGTAAGTCAAAGTATCATCACAGTTCAAGAGTCGCTGTTCTTTTCCTCTACTGTAGACAGTTCTTGTGTTTCAAAAAGTCTGCCCCAGAATTTGGTATATAAAAACTATATACCAGCTACATAGAAGTGGAAATATACTGCTTTCCTCACTGAAATGGTTTTATAAATGCTTCATGCATTCTCAGTCTAAACTTCAATAACCTATGTCATTTGTAATGTCCCAAAACTGATGGATTTTTGAGGGACAGTAGAACAGGACAACCACAACAAAAAGTGAGTCCTTTGTTGGTACAACTAAATTGGAATCTTGCATCTGTCACCAACTGAGCAAGTCAGTTAAGATTAACGATTTCCTCTAAAATGTTGATCATGGTATGGATTTCTCAGTTGCCTACCTTTCTAATATCTCCTTTATGCTGGGTTTTGCTAATCATTTGAAACCCAAAGGATTTTGTTTTCTCTCCAAGTATTAGCAACGCTATGGAAATGGGCTTGCTAATTTTAATCATAACTCAAGCCACATCTCAAGAATGGGTACAGCTTAAACTCCAGAGGAGGAGACCAGAGCCTAGAGACTCCTGCTCTTGGGTGATGGTGACTCATATCACAGTCATTCATACTTATCAGTGATTAAGATCTCAGACTTTGAGTCAGAATTCTCCACCTACCGCTTACCAGAAATGTAAACTGGAACAATACATTTAATCTCTTTGTGCCTTGATTTCCTTACCTTTAAAGCGAGGATAATGGTACTTACACCTAAGATTTATTTGAAGATTAAATAAAGTAATGCATGCTAAATTCATGAATACCTTTCTGACCATATTTTTCTGTAGTTGACACTTATTAATTATGGCTGTGATGCTTTCTAACTCAAAACCTTTAAACAAAAAAGAAAGCTTATTAAATTGACTTCACTGGGAAAATATTGCAAGTTAAATTCAAAAGGTGTCTTTTCTGGTTGTTTAAAGGAATCTTAGCTATGAATTCAGGATTTGACGTTTTAAACATTCTGAGTGCACAAAGAAAAAAATCAGTGTAAAAGGATGAATCTCAGTTCACAAATTAAGTGTGAACATTGTAACTTCTCTGGGCTGTCTTTGTTTCACTGAAATAACATTTGCATCCTAACATTATATAGGTTTAAGGCGGGCATCATTGTAAATCAACACCTGTTTATACTACATTAATTCACCACAATCAGTTCAGTTCTGTAGTCTTTAATTTTTTGTATCGTTTTCTTTCAGCCAGGATGACAGCAACTTGATTTCTATATTTTGAGTGTCCCAGGAATAGCCTCCAATTTCTAGAGACTTCACACCATGCTGACAATGGGCTGACGCAGTCCTGGATGCCATCTGTCCACATAGATGCCTGCTCAAATCCTATTGGGTTCTCAATCATCATTTCCCCAGGTTTGCCCATAAAAATTTCTTTTCCCTGTGGGCTGACCTCTTCTATTTCTCACTTGAATCTCTCCATTCCTTTCATGCC